>JADRCC010576625.1:14426-27009 GCA_019843855.1 Hylomyscus alleni
GTGTGTGTGTGTGTGTGTGTGTGTGTGTGTGTGTGTGTGTGTGTGTGCATCATGAAGCCTAGGCTACTCTTTAGTTTCCTGTGTAGCCAAGGCTGCTCTTGACCTTATTCTCCAAAGTGCTGGGACTATAGACATGGTCTCCATGTCTGCTTTATGTACTGCTGGGTAAGCATTCTATCGACTTTATCCCCTACCACTTTATCTCTTTTAATTAAGTAGCCTGATAGCTCTTTTATCATTAGATACTTTCTTTAAGTTTTAGATCAATTCATTGCATGCTTTAACCCTGAACTGTCAGCGCACTCAAAGAGGCATCTTGTCAATATTCTTAACTAGATTTTTTCAGATTTCAAGTAAGGCCTAGCATGGAACAGTGGTTTGTCAGATATTGTATTAAAAGAATCTCCAGGCATGGCGTTGCATGTTTTTAATCCCTTTAGGCACTTGGGAGGCAGAGTCAGGTAGATCTCTGTGAGTTCAAGGCCAGTCTTGTCTACATAGTAAATTCCAGGACAGACAGAGCTAGGTAGTGAGACTCTGTTTCATCAAACAAAAAAACAATCTCAAAAACAAACAAAAGAATGAATGCCAAAGGGCAGGAAAAGAATACAATATTTCAAAAATATAAAAATATTTTTGAGACTGAAAATGTTGAATGGTGTTGTACGGTATGTACCCAGAGATACTCCTGAATATTTGCTGGTGATTCTCTGAGCTGGAGAGCATCTAATGAAATGGGCAGCTCAATCATCATTGTTTTAGAATTTTTGAAAAATAGCAAAAGCCTTTAAAACATGCCTTCCCCTTTAAAATCAATAATTACACTTCTAGTGATATTTTTAAAGGAAATAACAAAATGTGCTATTTATATTAGTAAAAAATCTAAATGTTCAAAAAAATCTTCATATGGTTACATCAATTATCCATATATAATGAAATGTTTTGCAGCCATTGAAAAGCACATTTGTAAGCCTTGCTTAACAGCATGGAAAAAGGGTGGTATTTATAATTCAAATGAGAAAGCATGATTAAAATGTATAAATACTGATTTCAGCTGTAAAAAAATTATTGAAAAATATTGGCATGAAATACATCAAAATCGTAGTAATGGCTATCACCAGGAGGTAGAAGTATGGGTGTTTTTTCTTTTCTTTATACTTTCAGATTTCTTGCCATACCCTTCACTAATAGAATAACACAGAATGCATTATAAAGCGCAGTGTAGATGCTCAGGGTGTAACAAATAAAATGTTTAAAATTATGTGTCAGCTGCAAAACCATCACAGAGATAAAATTAGGCAGGGAAAATAGCACACACATCAAAGCTGCAACATCACAAGTCAATCCGAGTTTGACTTCCTTCTCAAGTGTGGGATTTCCTGGAAAGTGCCTCTAACCCAAAATAGTGTGGTTGTCTATAGGGTGAGATATAGTGCTTACCTCAAAAGTAGTGACAAAAGCCATCTTTAATACATGCCTTAGTTCAGTACTTGGTATTTGTTAACACTCAATAAATATTAACTCTAATAATTATTATCATATCTAACTATAGTTCCATTAGAAATCTTTCAGAAAAGACATCTAATCTGCCCTGGTCTCACGTTTGTTCACCCAGTTCATACAAATAAAAAGGGTCTCAGAAGTCCGTCTCATAGCTCTGGAACCTCATGTTTTGCAAAAATATGTACAGAGGAAATAAAAGGGATGTTCAAAACCCAAATCTGTGTGAAATTGAGGGAGGGAAATCCCTGTGAATAAGTACTGATGAGATGTCCCTAGCTTTTAAACTTCAGGGTTTGATGAGGCTGTAAGGTCCAGGATGGTGTCAGGAAGGTCTGATGGTCAGGCACTCTAGCTGGGTGTGGGATTGTTAGTGACTAGGGCAGTGTGGTTCTTTCTCCCTGGGTGGGACATACCCTCTTTTTGCATTCTATATATAGTTACAGTATTCCTCTCTGTTTCCTCTGTGCTTAGTAACATATACTAAGATGTACAAGTCAATGATGTAGATACTGACTTTGACATCTCTCTCTTTCATTTTGACACCTCTCTATCCCCCTTTGACACCTCTCTCTATCCTCCTTTGACACCTCTCTCTCTATCCCCCTTTGACACCTTTCTCTCCTCCTTGACACCTTTCTATTCCCCTTGACACCTCTCTCTATATGCCCATTGACACCTCTGTGTTCCCCTTTGATACCTCTCTCTTTATCCCCTTTTGACACCTCTCTTAATTATTTAATGTCTCTCTCTTCTGACTCTGACACCTGTCTCCTGCTCTGACAGCTCTGTCTCTCTTTGACATCTCTCTCCCACTTTGATACCCATCTCTCCTGACTGTTCCATCCCCCTCTTTCCAACTTTGACATCTCTCTCTCCAGTTCTGAAACCTCTCTCTCCTGCTTTGACATCTCTTTCCCCTACTCTGACACATCTCTGTCCTGCTTTGACACTTCTGTCTCCAGCTTTGGAACATCTCTTTTTCTCTCCTGACTCTTTGACACCCCTCTCTATCTTTGATGCTTCTCTGTCCTGATATTTTGGAGCCCCTCTCTCCAGTTTTGACACCTCTTTCTCTCATTTTGACAGTTGTTCTGACTTACTTGTCTCTTTCACATTTCTACTTGTCTTCATGGTCATTACTCTAGAGCTACAAGCATCTCAGATGTCTGCCTTCTGTGTGATTCTTGCCACCTTATTCTTGTACTGACTAAAGTCTCTCAAGAGCTATGACACTTATGTGGTAAAAGACCTTCCAAAGACTTTTCATTGTAGTTTGTATATCTGGTGTAGAAAATGGAGCAAGCCTTGAGTGAGTGAAATCTTGAGTCAGTGTGTATTTTGATATGGGTATGGCTGTGTTGAGAACTCCAAGACCTTAGACCTATGGGAGAAATTGGCAAAGGTTTCCTTAGGAGTCCAAGTATGAGTATTTATAAACAATTAATCAGTGTTTGCAAAGACAATCAAGTTTGCTTTCTTCCCCAGGGAATGTTTCCAGCTTGAGACTTCTTGCCTACAGAGACCTCTTCAAGGATTAGGTACTCCTGATGTACATAAGAAACATGCTGATGTTTTGGATTGTAGGTTAGAGAACCCTACCTGGTCCCAGCTCAACAGAACATGTGTCTGTATGTCCATCCCTTCTTCATTCCCTTGCTGTCCCTATCCAAGGTTTTAAAACCCAGGTCACAGCCAGGCGGTGGTGGCGCACGCCTTTAATCCCAGCACTTGGGAGGCAGAGGCAGGCATATTTCTGAGTTCAAAGCCAACCTGGTCTGTTCCAGGACCAGGACAGCCAGGGCTATACAGAGACACCCTGTCTCAAAAACCCAAAAACAAACAAACAAACAAACAAACAAATAAATGAAATGAAACCCAAGCCACAGTAATCTACAACCTTTCATTCCTTGAGATCCTTCTAATATTTCAAGCTTTATAAAAAATATTTCATTTATATCCTGTCTTCCCCAGGTCTCTCCATGGTTGATTAAACTCTATCTAATCATCCTCTCTCTGTAAAAAGTAGGCACTGATTGTTTTTGTCCTTCAACGTTTATATGCCCAAAGTCTCAACAGCCAGTGTCTATGAAACTAATTACCATTAAGTGGTGTCCTGATGGGGTGACCTTGACTCTATGGAACTGGTGTCTCTAGAAGGAGACAATTTCTGTGGCAGGAAGAGTCCTCACAAGAAGCCAATCCTGACAACTTGACCTTGGCCTTCTACCCTCCACAACTGTGAAGAACATATTCTGCCATTTTCTTCTCTATTATGCATCCTGAGCTGACTAATCCATCATACTCCACTTCTTCTCTCATCTCATGTGTTCAAACAAAGCCAAAACAATCTGAAAACTTATCCCTGAATTATTGGCCTATAGAAAGCACTCCCAATTCACTCCCTCACAGCACAGAGAATTACTATTATTCTACCCTGCTTTATCGTGCCAATGCTTGCTATAGCTTAAACGTACCTGCTCCCAACCTGACTCCTGAAACTCAGCAGTGAGTGTGATGGAGTCAGGAGAGAGAAACACTATGTGGTGATGAGACTAAGATCTACTTCCTAAGATGGTATGTAGAATTAAAGGCTTGTGGAAAAACCTCAAGCAGCATTTGGCTAGTGTGCCATTGAGGAGGATGCTTCATCCCTCTGGAGACACACCAAAGTTACAACATGGAAGCAGAGATACTGGGCTATAGCTGGCACTCTTGTGGACTCCCCATCATTCAGAACTGTGAGAATATAAATTCCTGCTCTTTATGATTACTCAGACTCTGGTATTTTGTTATCTAGCAGGCATAAATGAACATGTCACAAAATGTTTAGTATTTGGATTCATAATGACCAAGAACACCACAAAGTCCAGTCACACAAATTTATATAGCCTCAGCATCTGGTCCCCTGCCCGATATGATGAGATCTTAGAGTACTTTATGGGGTTCACATAAGTATTTAAAAGAACAAACCATTTTCAAACTTAATCTCTGTTAGCTGTGAGAAATATGTATTAAATTTTTCAAAGGATTTATTGGAGAAAGGTTGAAAAATAACTTTGAGAGCAGTAAATTGTTTATAATAGAGTATGAGACAGTGGTCTTTTATCCAATTTGTAAATGTCTTCAACACTAAAATCAAATGGAAGAAGGAATTGTAAATAGCTTTTGTAAGTACTTTATGCTCTAAGGACTTTATAACTTCCACAGGTCAAAATATGTTCTAAGAGCCAGGCTTTGTAGTCAAGCTGACTCCTGTGAAACTGAAGCTGACCACCACCTAACAGGTGTATGACATAAAGACATGATTTTACATGCTTCAGTTTTCCTCACCTATCTCTTCTTTCTTTTCCACTTTTATTTTGCATATGAAACCTAAGGTCTCACATACATGAGGCTAGCTTCTACCATGATAAGACATCATGACCAAGACAACTTATTGAAGAAAGAGTTAATTTGAGAAATAGTTTCAGAGGGTTAGGGTCTATGACCATCATGGTGCGGAGCATGGCAACAGACAGGCAGGCATGGTACTGGAGCAGTAGCTGAGAGAGTACATGTTGATCCAGCCTCACAAGGCATAAAAAAAAGAGAATGCTAACTGGAAATGGCATGGGCTTTTGAAACCTAAAAGGCCACCCCAGTGACATACCTCCTTCATCCTTCCCAAACAGTTCCACCAACTCAGAACCAACTATTTAAACATATGAGCATAAGGAGGCCATTCTCATTCAAACCACCACACTTAGTTTTCCCAGTTGTTCATTTCAGTTGATAATTAACACCTGTTTCCTAGAAATGGGGACACAATTAAAGAAACAACACAGGTAAATGCCTTAGAATAACAACCAACAAGTACTAGGTACTCAATTGTTGGTAAGCTGGTATAGCTTATTTTTTTAATTAGTAAAACAGGTTTAGGAAAAAGCAAATTATTGGTTTTCTGAACACTGAAGTTGGGGTCTGGGACTCTACTGTGTTAGACATTGTGGAGAGTGACTCATTTGGGCTCTTTTCTGTGCTTGCCATGTCCAACACAATTCTAATTTATATGTTCCCCATTGTGCTCCAAATAGATGGCAGCAAAATTAAACATGAATGTAAAATGTAGCAAAGTTAACTCAAAGTTAAAGGTTGAATAAGAGTGAAGACAAAGTTGGGTTAGCAATAAATAATATATCACTTAAAACTATGAGTGTATTAAGGCTTAAGATAAGATTCTAAGGATTGGCAAGATAGTTCCACAGATAAAGGGTGCTTGCTGACAAGCCTAATGACCTGGATTTGATCTCCGGGACCCATGGTGGGAGAGAGAACTGACTCCTAAAAGTTGTTCTCTGACCTTCCAGGAATGTGCCTTGACATATATACCTTCTTCAACAAATGTGATATATTTTTAAGATGAAGCACTAAAAGCAGAAGAGGCTGGGCTGGGATGTTAATTCTCTTCTATCTTTCCTCCTTTCAAATTTCTTTCTCAAAATTATTTCACTGGTTAATTAATTTTTAAAGTTCATATTTTTATTTTCAGCATCAAAATTTCTATTAAAAAAAAAAGGTCATTCATGGTGGTACATGCCTTTAATCTCAGTATTTAAGAAGCAGAGGCAGGTGAATCTCTGTGAGTTTGAAGGTAGCATGATCTCAATATGAAATTCTAGGACAATCAGGCTACATAGTAATACCATGTCTCAAAATAATGATAATGATAAAGATAACAGTAACAGTAATGATAACAAAAGCAATAACCTGTACCTGCAGATGAATTTTGATTTTCCTTATTTTGGTTCATGAAGCTGTGGTGATTAATCTTAGTTGTCAACTTGACTGGATCTGGATCAACTAAGAAACAAACTGTTGAGCACACTTTTAGGAATTTTCCTGAGCAGGTTACTTGAGGTGGGGAGTCCCACCCAAATGTGGGTCGCTCCTTCTGGTGGCAACCATATAAAAAGATATGTGGTCCAATGGTAAAGGTTTGCCTGTGTGGTTTCCTGTTATCTTCTAGTCCTGCTGGCAAGTTCAGCTACCTTGTTTCTGCTGTTCTGTGAGTTTATCAACCATACTCTGCTGCCATTACCTCTTTGACATCAGAACTCAGTCTCTTCAGCCCTCCATGGTGGACTGAAGATCAGTGGCTCTCCAGGACTCTTCCAGGTCTTCAGATTAGGAGACACTCAGCATCATGGACTGAGCAGTTTCTCATTCTCACAAGGTTTCAGTCAGCCTTTGCAGAAAGTTGACTGAATAAATCTCCCTTTAATATACAGCTGTTTCAGAAACTATACATAAATCTTGTGAGAAGACAGGAACTTTTGTGAACTGGAACACAGGAGTGTCCCTCTCTGAGTAGCAGCCCATTGCTGCCTTGACTTTACAAAGTAATTGGGTTTTCCATTTTACAGATGAGGCCTTATGTGTAAACAGTGAGCATCCTGGAGTTGCAAGCAGTTAGAACTCAATTCCACGACTGTTTCTGAAGCTTCTACTGCTATTTGAGGAGCGAAAACATATTTCTGTCAAAAGATGTCAAAACAGCTCTGAAGAGTTCTTTGCAAACCCAGCTTCATCCTATAGGGAGACTTGCTAAGTGAGGTGTGCCATTAGGTGGCCATGTTTTCATGCTGTGCCAGATTGCCAGCAGAAATGTCAGGGGTGACTGGGAAGAAAGTCTTAGCATGGATACCCAGGGTGAGAATCACTCAGAATGTTCCAGAATCTTAATCAAGTCTAAACAAATAATAGGAATAAAACAAAATGGGTATCAAAAAACTCAGGAGCAAACAGCCAAAAGCCTATGAAAGGCCTGGAACCATTAGAATTACAGCTCAAAGCAAGATATTAAAGCTACAGTGCTCATTAATCTTTACCTGAACTTTGAGGAATGGCACCTGGAAGTGTGCCATTAAAATGGAATATGTATAGGGATTACTTCCACCAGCTCACTAATGAAGTAGAAGATTGTTCTAATTTATAATAACATAGGAGCAGTTGGATTTCAGTTGGAAAACATCAGGCTTAACTATGAATAGTTCCCTGAATCTAAATCTTGTGCATTAAAACCTCCCTGTCTCTCTCCCTTCTCCATCTCTCCCTCCCTCCTTTCCTCCCTCCCTTCCTCCCTCCCTCCCCACTCTCTCTGTGGGCTATACATACACATGAGAGGGCTAGGGAGAGGTGTTGGGTGTTGTTCTATATATTCCAGAGAATAATCTACAGTTAGCTGCGTTTTGAATGAGTGAATTCATTATGTATTTAGCATGCAAAGAATGAAAGAGTAAATATTGAGTAGCTGATAGAGAGAAACAGCAGATAGCAAACCAGGTGCTGGAACATCCAGCAGTGACAACTGGAGCAGCCAAATAATAAAAGCAAGCAAACAAACAAACTGACAAACATCCAGCAGAGATCAACAGGGGAGGTACCATTGAGGCAGTCAGCTGGAGTTCTGGACTAAGAGTCCTGGTGGAACAACTCTCATGCCCTCCCCCTCATCCTCTCAACATCCTTCCTTCCTCCACCTCGGTAGTCAGGCAATCCTACCTTAGACATTTGTGTACTAGAGGATCAGCAATAACGGTGTCAATTGGAAATAGCTGACCTTGAGGCTACTCCCAGAAATACTACTCTTTTGATCCTCTTGCTTCTTGTTGTTTTCCCTTTCCTGGCTATGAAGCCATAGTCCCAGCCTGACACAGGACAGAAAGTGTGGGGGATGCCTGATATAAACACTCCTGGGTCAGAAGCATGGGTAAGAACAACCCTACTTTCACAGTGAATTCCAACAACAGATGACAATTTATTGACTTAATCCTACTCTATCACTCTCTGCCTTCTTTACATGGGCCAGGCTCTCTCACTGACCCTGGAATGAAGATGGCAGCAAGCCCCAGGAATTCAAACAAACAGGTGTGTGTTTGGTGTAACCTGTCTTTTGATGTGGGTAGGAGGGATTTGAACTCAGGTCCTCATGCTTCATAGCAAGTGTTCTTACCCACAGACCCATCATCTTAACCTCTAAAACCCTTTTATGGCCAAGTATGTGTATAACTTTCAATCTGCCTTGGTAATGTCATTCTCTCTGATCCAGTCTCCTGTCCTGCTTATTCTTTAGATCTCAAGAAGAATAAAGTACATATACCACATATTTTACATACTTCTGAGGGTTGGGTAAGGCAAAGCTTAACAGTGTCCAATATGGCTGCCTCTGGTTTTTGCAGCTGAAGATGTGGACACAGACATGTTTGTTCATCTATGTGTTTCCCAGATCTACCATTGTGTTCATTGGCAAGTTGAGTGTTGTGACCCAGACTGTGTTCCATGAAGCCTGAAACCCTTGGCAGAAAAACTCTACCAACCCAGGCGGCAAGACAGAATGACTTCCTTTCCTCACTCTACTTGTTAAAAGAGGGAAACAAAAGCAAAAGTAAAGTAAAATAAAATAATAAAAAAGTGTGTGATAGGCAATACGTCCCTTGTGGATGCTCCTCTGTCATGTAAGTTTTCTTTTAAACGTGTTTTTGGGAAACATCTTAGGATATGGACAAATAGCATCTCATCAGCAGGACACTCTGGTGACTTGCCTTTCTCCGTATCTGAGGTTAGCACACGGCATGGAAATCTGTTCCTTAGATAAAGTCCCTGAGCTTCATAATAACAAAGACTTCATAATAACATTCTCAAAGCAAGTTGATCCAGGGGCTTCAATGGCTTTATAGCACAATAAAGAAAAATACCCATCTTTATAGTTTATAAAGTATTTCCCAATTATTTAACTAGATTATAGTTTTCTCTTCAATATCAAACTAGAGGGTGCTACTCTGAACATTGTATAAAAGAACAGCCTATTGCACTTTAGCCTTTGTTTTCATTAAAAGAACAAAACAAACACTATATTAAATATTTAAGGTATATTTCATGGGATATCTGTGGATATGAAATAGTTACTGGAGAGATAATAGCACATCTGTCATCTCACAGAGTTGATCTTTTTATGTGTATGGAAAGATCAGCTAAAGTCTACTTTATTTAGCAATTGCTATTTTATTCTCTTGTTCTGTGTATTTGTTTATTTTTTAGAGTTTATGTACAAATGGGATTGTGTGTTTTCTATCCCTGTCTGGTTTATCCTACCCAGGATCATGGCAGGGTCTCTTTTTTTAAAGACTGAGTAACATTGTGGTGTGTGTGAATATATCACATCTTTTCTCTCTACTTATGCACTGACAGATACTAGTCTGCTTCCACGGTGTGGCTGAACAGTGCAGTGGTGAACGTAAGAATGAGGACATCTTTGAGGGGGTGACTTCTGATTGCTGGGCCACATGGTAGTTCTAATTTTAATTATCTGAGCTGCTTTCATATTGTTTTCTGTAGAGGCTACAAATATTGATCTACACTCCCAGCAATAGTCTCTGAAACTACCCCCCTCTCCACTTGATAGTCAACATTTGTTCTTGATTTTTGAATGACAGCTACCTTAGCAGGCATGAACTTGTGTCTCAGGGAGGTCCTGATTTCATCTCCTAATGACTAGTGGACCAATGATATTGAACCTGTTTAGATTCAGAAAACGATGTGTAGCCAGCTGTTTTCATGTTTTCTGTAAGGGGAGCATCTTCTCAGGTGCTTTGTCACTTTTTAAAGCATATTTACTTTAATAGTTTTATTAACTCTTTGATGATGCCATATGACATATTCTGACCATATTCATTCACTCCACTCCTTCTAACTCCTCCCAGTCCATCCACAGCTTCTCTATCCCCTCCCAAGTACATGTCATGTAAGGGGAGGTTCTGGTGCTAACCCAGTTCTCCAAGTGGTTCTTGATTTGTCAATAAAGAAGGCCGGGCCGGGGCTAATTTCTGGGTGGAGGATACAGATGGGACTTCTGGATCCCAGGAGAAAAAGGAATCCAAGGAAGAAGAGAGTTTTTTTCTGCCATGCTTTGAGGAAGAAGGATGCAGCAATCATATAAGGCCTTGGTAGGAGCTGGGCCTGCAGCCTCTGCTACAGGTGGATGGCCAAGGATGTTTGGCAGGGGCTAGGTGATACAAGCCACTAAGATTAGGGTGGAAGGAGAGATGAAGATAATAAATTGAAAAGGGCAGAAGATAGCAGTGCCCAGCAATTGTGTGTAGTAGGCAAGTTAAGGTAACAAGGGTGTGTGTGTTTTTTATCCTCAGATCCTAGGGTCTCAGGAGAAGGCTGATAGCATGGCCCCTTCTGGAGCAAAGATGGGTAGAAAAGGAAACCAGGTTGTGCTGTTGGCAGCTGATCCCAGAGCTAAGCTGGAAGTAACAAAAGGAAAGCCTGGGGCTGGGGGGGGGGGGCAGAGTGGGGCTGAAGTCCTGGGTAATGGCAGTAGCAATTTTTTAATACTACATGCAACACATGTCATATTTTCTTTTCTCTTTTTTCTCTTTTCTTTTCTTTTTTTTTTTTTTTTTTAATAATCCATGGGGTCCAATTTGTGCTGCCCATACACATGAGTGTGGGGCATGGTCTACACTCTTGGTGTCGAATCATAAAGAAAACAGCTTTGTCTATTTTTATTGGTCCTTTTTTCTACTATTGGGTGATATGTTCTTAATCGTATTGGATGAAAATCTGACTCAATTTTGGATATTAACGTCTTAGCCAGTGCGTCATTTGCAAACCTCCTGCCAGTTGTAGGTTGCTGTTTTCATTCCTTGATTCTTTCTCTGCTGGGCCCAAGCTTTGAGCTTGATGTCTGCTCTTTAATTATTCTGGCTTTTGTAGCCTGAGCTTCTGGTGTGATCTCCAAATTACCCAGTGTGCGGGACTTCTGTTCTCTTCTAAGCTTCATAGCCTGGGATGTAGAGTCATCGGGGATGTAGGCTGTAACTTACCCGTGAGCTGACTTTTATGTCTGGTATCAGAGTCCAGTTTCCTTTCCTCCTTTAGTATTTTTATAGCATGCATGACTCCTCACTACAGTAAGCACTTACTACTCTGTAGCCTCTCTCCAAATCTTAGAGTAATTTCAGGCCCCATGTGGATAAATCTTTAGTGTGTACATTCCCTGCTGTGTTCTTAATGCCAAGACCAGGTTTGTGGCCTGGGTATAAACTGGGGAGAATTATTTTTACTCTCATTTGGTAGATGTTAAAAATATTGAGGTAGAAGTTTAAGTTAAATTGCTAAGTCCACTCCAACTGTGACTATATCGAGTAATGATAATCGAGGACCACAGGAAATATGATCTATAAGAAATATGGGAGAGGAATGCCAAATGTGGTAGTGTATACCTGTAATCCCAGAAATTAGGAGGCAGAAGTAAAACAATCATGACTTTAAGGCTAGCCTGGGGCACACAGAAAATATCAGGCTAGTCTGAGCTATCTAGCAGGATCACATTAAAAAACAAAAAGAACAACAAAATCATTGTGTAAAAACACTTGTTACCAAGACTTATTCAGGTCTACTGACTCACACAGAAGAAGGAGAGAACTGTCGTCCTCTGACATCCACATGTTAACCATGGTGCCTGATACCCGCCTCCCCACACACACACATATACACAAAGTAAGTGTAAAATGGTTTTGAAAAGAAACCATGATAGAAAGTAGGATAATATAAATAAATTAATGTTTTTGAGGGTCAAATGTGACAAGAGGGGTTATAGGCAAAGGAAATGGAAAGTTGCAGCTGCCTATACTCCTCAATGAAAGTGGTTGCTAAGAGCATTGAATTTCTTCAGTATTACAGGTTTCAGACACTGCTGAGTATAGGCACTCCTCCATTTTACATAGCATTAAGAAAGGAAAATACCTCCAGGTTCAGTGAAATATTGGTTGCTGATGCACTCCAGCTCCAGATTTACTAGAGGAAGAAGCAAGCTGAAGTCAATGTCAGAAAGTGAACAGCAACAGTAATTGGCTCTTCAGTTGCCTCCTGGCATTTGTAATAGCACTAGGAGCTTGCCGTCCTGCAATGGTCTCTGCTGTACAGGAAGTAACATTACCAAGAAATGTCCAAGATCAGCAGCTAATGTTGGCTTTAGACAACATGGTTACCATGACTACAAGATGAAGCCCCTTAACTAGGTATCATTTTGGCA
>JADRCC010576626.1:0-14417 GCA_019843855.1 Hylomyscus alleni
CCAAGGGAGAGGGAGGCAGTAAGAACTCTTCATACAAGCCAGTTTCTATAGGAGCCATATTGGGTACCGCGTCCATCCTAAGATATGACCTGGCTCTGCAGGCTGGTGAGAGAAGCAGTGTTCACATGAGGACTAGTGTTAAACCCAGGGCCTCTGAGAGCAGCGCTAAGGAAATCAGAATTGGCCCTCCCTGAATGGCAGTCGATAGGGGTTCACGCGAGCCGTTGATTTAATTGTACGTTTTTAGCTGGCTGCAGGCCTAGAACCCTTAGGACATGATTATGGAGAGAGAAACAATTCAGAACTTAAGAGTGTCTGAAGATGTGAGTGGCGCTTTTGCTAAGTCCTCTGCGTGTTCTCCACACTTCCTTTGACTGAAGCCCTGGAGATGTTCCTTCAGTCAATCTATTTTTTTTTTTCAAGGCAGGAAAAACAGCAGGTTTATTGTTGTAGTTGCTATCATGTGAGGTGAAGAATTTGAACATGGAGCTTAAGGCATGGATGGCAAATCCAAAGGGTGTAGCAATGTGGTCATTGTAAATGGATGCCTTCTTCAATCTGATGAATCTCAATCTCACGAGCCCAAAAGATTTACAAACTACTTAAGGAGACAAGTTTTGATGTTTCTTATTAAAGAGTATTGATGTTTTTTTAGACTTGGTTGGTTCCCCACTTACTAAGGCACACTAACAAGTCCCTTGCATTTGTGTGATGCTTCTCCTTACACGTACCCTCACTTCAAAAACGACAACCACAAGGCTGGCTATGGTGGTGCGTGTCTCCTTTAACTCCAGCTCTTTGGAGGCAGAGACAGGTATATCTGTGAGTTCAAGATCAGTCTTACCACATAGCAGGTTCCAAGTAGCAAGAGTTACACATTGAGACCATGTCAAAACCAAACAACAAAAACTTAAGTCACTGTCCTGTGCAGCCTCCTCTTCATGTGCCAGTACCTTGGTGTGCGCTGGTTAGTTTTTTGTCAACTTAACATACACTAGAGTTATCTAGTATGTTACTTTAGTTACTTTTCTTTGCTGTGAAAAAGCACCATGACCAGAGCAACTTACTGAAAAAGAGTTTATCTGGGCTTCAGGCTCCTGGGCTTCGGGCTCCAGAGGTATAAGAGTCCGTGATGACAGCACAGATGTGACAGCTGGATCTGGAAGCTGAGAGCTTTCATCTTGAGCCACAAGCAGAAAGTGGGTGGGGAGGGGACTGGGAATGGCCTGTGGCTTTTTAAATCTCAAAGCTTCTTTCTCCATCAAGGCCACAACTCCTAACACACCCTGAACAGTGCCGCCTACTGGGCACCAAGTGTTTAAGCAGCTAAGCCTCTGGGGGACAGTCTCATTCAGACCACCACATCTGGGAAGAGGGACACTCAATTAAGAAAATGTCTTTATCAGATTCTCCTGTAGCCACATCTCTGGACATTTTCTTGATTAATAGTTGATGTGGAAGGCCCAAACTGTGGTGAGTAATGTCATCCCTGGGCAGGTGATCCTGGAGTGTATAAAAGAGCAAGCTGAACAATCCATGGGGAGCAAACCAATAAGCAGCGTTCATCTGTGTCCTCTGCATCAGCACTTCCTTCAGGTTCCTTCTCTGATCTCCATCGATGATGGATTGTGACTCCAGAGTTGTAAGATGAAATACACCCCTCCCCCGCAAAAATTGGTTTTGCTTAATGTTCTATCACAACAACAGAAACCCAATATAAGACAGGGTGTCTGGTTGTACCGGTAACTCATAACTGCTTCTCCCCAAGACTGCCTAGCCCAGGCTGAGTACTCATTCATAAAATGCTTCAGACTGGAAATGTTTGAATTTCTACATTGTACCTGGGTAGGGTGGCGCTTGGCCGTAATCCTATACCCAGGAGGCAAAAGACAGTTACTGGCATAAGTGCAGAGCCACCATTGGCTACATGGTGAGTGACAGGCCAGCCAGGGCTGTATAGTCAGACCCTGTGTCAAGTATTCTTTCAGATTATTTTGGTTTTTGAAATATTTACATATGTACAATTAGATCTTTCAGTGATGAAATGAAGTCTCAGTATGAAATCCATATGTTTATGCTCTTCATATACCATATATTTCGTGTGTGTGTGTGTGTGTGTGTGTGTGTGTGTGTGTGTCCCTAAAGCTAATCTTGTATGCTGTTTGTTGGCACACCTCTGTTTTACTTGTGCCCAGTCATGTGAATTCAGTTGTAAAATCTTAGGCTTATGGCATTGTCTTAGTTAGGGTTTTACTGCTGTGAACAGACACCATGACCAATGTAAGTCTTATAAAAGACAACGTTAAATTGGGACTGGCTTACAGGTTCAGAGGTTCAGTCCATTATCATCAAGGTGGGGACATGGCAGCATCCAGGCAGGCATGGTGCAGGAGGAGCTGAGAGTTCTACATCTTTATTTGAAGGCTGCTAGTGGAAAACTGACTTCAGGCATCTAGGAGTAAGGTCTTAAAGCCAACACCCACAGTGACACAACTACTCCAACAAGGTCATGTCTACTCCAAAAAGGCCACATCCCTAAATAGTGCCATTCCCTGAGCCAAGCATATACAAACCATCACAGGCATCCTCTCTGTACACAAAAGCTCCAGGTTTTCAGTCATTTTAAATGTAAGATGTTTTAGGTTGGCACATAGTTCTGTACTGCACTTCGAATTGATACACAGACAGCTGTTTCTCTTAAAATTTGTAACTAGTTTTTTAAAAAACTTGTATGTGCTCATAGTTTAAAATGTAAAGGATACACAAAACCCAAGGTAACCAGTCCCAAGAGGGACTCTTTGTCCCTAGTGAAGAATTATACCTCCTTAGTGAAGAATTATAGACACCCACACTTTGCATCCTCACAAACTACTCTATCCTCTGCAATAATGTCATCCTGCCATATTGGTCATTCTATAAATGTATCAACTATCTAAATAATATTTACTCATGCAAACCTTGAGAGGAAGTAGGGAGAATATTACTGTTATATTCAAATTACAAGTATTAGGGAGGGCTTGGAGAGAGGGCTTAGAGTTAAGAGCACTGCTATTCTTGCTGAGGGCCTAGATTTGGCTCCTAGCACCCACATGGCAGCTCACAGTTGGCCTTAACTCCAGCTTCAGAGGATCAGACAGCCACTCTGGCAGCAGACACGTATGGCACACATACATTTATAAATGCAGGCAAACATTCATACACATAAAATAAAAGGAAATAAAAGTATTGAAGAATAGATTCGTGGAAGGGTGAGTACAACCTTAGTTTGTTTTGCTCTCAGTTGTATTGTGAAATGAAAGCACTTGTATAGGTATGGTGGACCTGTGAATCTTTCTGAGCCGGGGTAGCTGTCCCCTGCACACATATGTGGGGAGTTGGAGCCTAACCTGAAGCCCAAAGCGGGGAACAGTGAGAGAGCGCAGATTCTTGGAGGTCACATGGTTTACTAAGAGATGCCAAGGCGAGCCAGGAAGGCTTCTGTCATATTCAAGTTTACTAAAAATGCTGCAGAAATTTAAACAATAGAAACACATAGAAAGCAGGCTCGTGGGTCCCTGCTTCCACAATGAAGTTTCACCAGTTGTGGTGGCTTTACTGAGGCAGAGCCAGAAGGATCACGACATGTATAAACTCATCTGCATGGCCTCCTGGCTTCTGCTAAAAGATGAGTCCAGCATCAAGGTCTGTTCACAATGCCACGATTTTCTGTGAGATGCATCTTTTGTTTCCGCTTTTTCTACATGAAGTTTGTGGAAGAATGCTGGAGGGTTTTGAAATAAGAGGGAAGGTACCCGGGCTGTTTGCTCTTGTGAGAAGCAAATGCTAGCTCTCCAACATGGTAGCTTTACAAGAAACACATTATTGAGGCTGTCACTCTTGTGCTTATTCAAGTCCCATCCCACCTCCTATTTTTGAAAAGTTAATAAATGACTTATGTATGTAAATATGTACCAAAATTTCTACAAAGGGTCTAGCTTCCAAAATAAAAATTGTTATCTTCTATTTTAAATTTTAATTTTTATTAATTCTTTGAGAATTTCATACATAAATAAAATATATTTTGGTTATATTCATCCTCCCCTTAGCCCCTCCCTATTATTTTGTTTTGCAGAGACACGTGACTGACGATAATCATGAAGAACCCATTTGCACACCTTGCTGAGCCCTTGGACCCTGCCCAACCAGGAAAGAGATTCTTCAACTTGAATAAGTTGGAAGACCCAAGATATGGTGAGTGCATCACTCTGTGGTGTGAATGCTCTGTCAGTAACTGGTTTCGTGTTGTAAACCTGATTATACAATTACGTAGCCTTTAGGAGAGAGCTGGAAGAGACCACAGAAAACAGTGGGTTAAATACACAGACATGCACGTACTTCTCCAAATAGACATCTTACTGTCTTTTCTTGTTTTAGTAGTAATTTTCATATATTTCAAGATAGAATTTCTATTCTGTAAATAAAATAGTTTTCTAAATAAATTATTGTTATATGAAGTGACCATGCTACATTATGTTTAGGATGTTTAATTATAAGTGAGTCTTTTTCACATTTCTTGAGTATTTGTTTCTTAAGAAATATGTGGCGCACGCCTTTAATCCCAGCACTTGGGAGGCAGAGGCAGGTGGATTTCTGAGTTCGAGGCCAGCCAGGTCTACAGAGTGAGTTCCAGGACAGCCAGGGCTACACAGAGAAACCCTGTCTCAAAAAACCAAAAAAAAAAAAGAAAAGAAAAGAAAAAGAAATATTATTCTGTATATCTGTGAAAATAGGTATTGCTCCCTACCTACCACACAGCCAGAGTCTAGACTGATCATGAGCTGTGATGACTTAATGGGGAACTTTTCTTTCTGTTACTGAATTCAAAATAAGCAACCATTTTGAGTATTTTCGACTACTGAATGTCTCTTAAATCTATTTACTGTACATAGTTTTTATATACATTTTAAACTTGACATTCACTTGGCCCTCTTTCTCTGTTAGAAGAATAATCAATGTCTTATATCAAGTTTATCTAAAGACTGGCTTTCAAGAGAGTTCTGAACAAAAGGTGCCCTGCGGTTCGTGGTTATTAATGCTTTCTACCTTTGTCCCCAGCACGCTTACCGTTTTCTATCAGAGTTCTCCTGGAGGCAGCTGTTCGGAACTGTGATGAGTTTTTGGTGAAGAAAAATGACATTGAGAACATCCTGAATTGGAATGTCATGCAGCATAAGAACATAGAAGTGCCGTTTAAGCCGGCCCGCGTCATACTGCAGGACTTCACGTGAGCCAGCAACCTCTCTCTCTGCCTCCCTTGTCAGCCTCCCAAGGAAGTTCTTACTATAACAAAAATGCTTTGTCTCCCGGTAATCAAGAGATAAAAGGAAAGCAAGGGGCCCTGGAACCAGAGAAGACTGCTATGTCTCTAGTAGTCACCCCAGCTCACCAGTGACTGATCTCACTGGCAAGGGTAGACGACAGCATGCGGGAGGGCTGTGTGGAGTCTCTTGTGCAGGCTGCTGTGCCTGCACACAGTTGTGCTGACCTCAAGGAGAGGCCTGGCTTGCACTCAGCTTGTAGCCTGCTGCCCTTGAAATCCATGCTGCCTGATACAACACATTTCCTCAGACACAGTCTTCCCATTTTGCAGCCATGTTACTCTATTCCTTTGGTTCCTTTATGTTTTTTTATATGGAAGAAAATCACTAGATTTTATATTTTAAAGATAATAGGAGCTGATTTAATTACTGTAAGTCTGATTGACAGCCCATTTTTCTAAATTCTAACTATTTTTTTAATTGTATAATCCTTGTATATGTTACATTGTTGCATAAGGGAATTTTTTTGTAAATAGGTAATGTCCATTGAGCATATTTTCCTCATCCCTCCTACTCCCCCTTTCCCCTCCCCTCCCCTCCTATAGTCCCCATTGCTCTCTTAAACAGCTTCACATCTACTTTCAGGTGATATACATATAGATAACATCATACATCTACATAAAACTTAGGAGCCACAAATGAGAGAAAGCGTATATTTGACTTCCTGACTGGCGTAGTTCACTCTATAGATTATCTCCAGTAGCATTCATTTTGCTGCACATGGTTTAATTTTTAGGGTTAAACTTAATTCTTTGGGCCTACCATCATTCGAACTGTGTGCACCATAATACTGTTTTTATCCGCTGTTCTTTCTTAGATATCTAGGTGGTTACGTAACTTAGCTGCTACTACAGAGCTGCAGTGAACGCCAGTGTTCAGTCTCTGTGATGTGCCTCTGACTTGGAGACTTTGGGTAAATACCCAGGAGTATTATGGCTAGGCTATTTGGAACATCTAAGAACCATTTAGTTGTTTTTTTTTTTTTTTTTTTTTAAGAAATCCCTGTACTGACTGCCTTTGTGGATGGACTAATGTACCTTCCCATCCATAGTATGTACTGTTCCCTTTGGTCTGTGGCCTCAATATGTGTTGATGATTTTCTTAATGACTTCCATTTTGACTAAAGTAAAATGGAACTTAATGTACTTAAATTCGATTTTCTTGGTGGCTGGTGAGGAACTAAACATTTTTATGTGTTTATTGGTCATTTGTACTTTTTCTTTTAGGAATTGTCTTTTCATTTCATTAGTCTTTTTATTGATTGGGTTGTTTGTTTGTTTAGTTTTTGAGATCTTTACATTTCGAGATGTTAGTTCTCTGTCCGCTGGATCGATAGCAGAGATCATCTCCCATGTGTCAGCTGCCCCTTCACTTGATAAACTATTTACTTTAGTGTGCAGACGCCTTTAAATCAAGTCTGAGGACATCTCCAGTGTTACCCTATTTGCTGAGTGAGGTGGTTAGTGTTGTCTTCTTGACGTCTCCCATCACCTGGGAGAAAGGTCTCTGAGGATGTCTGTGATGGATTATCTCGATTGCATTCATTGATGTGGGAAGACCATTCCCTAGGCAGGGGATACCAGACTGTCTCAGTGAAGTACTGTATAGCTCTCTTCTTGATCAACTGCTTCAAGCTCCTGCCTTGACTTCCCCATGAAGGACTGTACCAGCAGCCATGGGTTACAGTTCAGTACTCCCTTTCTCGCTTAGTAAGTAGTGTCTGTCATAATACTTTTCACAGCAATGAGAAAGGACGCTAAGACATCCTGGGTTGCTTTGGCAGCCTGGAGTCTTTTGTGCCTCTGACTGGATTTTAATGTTGTAGTTTTCTGTATCTGTGAAGAATAGCATTGGAATTTGGATGAGGATTACACTGAACCTGCAGAGGATTTGGTAATACAGCTACTTTCACTACATATATTCTTCCAATCCACGAGTGTGGACTTCTCACCATCTTTTAGGGTCCTCAAATACTTTCTTTGATCGCTTCTCAGCCTTTTGGCTAAGACCAAGTGCAGATACTTTGTTTGTAGAGACCTTTCACTTCTTTGGTAAGTCTTATTCCAAGGTATATATTTACTCCTTTGAATCTGGTCTACAGTTGAAGGGGCATTCTGGGGATCAGTCACTCTAGTAGGGTCTTGAGCATAAATATACCAGTTTCCCATGGTTCCTTGTGTTTAAGTTAATGTATGGTGGAGTTCTGCAAGGAGATTCTGCTCACTCATTCACATGCCACCTGTGATTTCTGCCCAAAGAAGTCTATGCTCAGAACCTCTCTTGCCTAAGTCACCCATTGTTAGCTCCTCTGAGGAGATGGTCCCTTGTCAGTTGTTAACACTGGCAAACCTGCAAAACGCAGTCGTACACGTTTATGGCTGTTTCATGCTTGCTTCTTTCTTTCCTTAGGGGTGTGCCTGCTGTGGTTGATTTTGCAGCAATGCGCGATGCGGTGAAGAAGTTGGGAGGGAATCCAGAGAAAATTAACCCTGTCTGCCCCGCTGACCTTGTAATCGATCATTCCATCCAGGTGGATTTCAACAGAAGGTGAGGAGACTCAGGAGGAATGCCTTTTAGGTTTCTGCTTTGTGCAAAATATTGAAATATATATTTTAAAAATATGTGTACATGTTGGGCTGATGATAGCTTAGCAGGTTGGGGTACTTGCAGCCAAGCCTGAGGCCAAGTTCTATCCTTGAGAACCATATGGAAGAAGAAGAGAACCGACTCCTACGAGTCTCTCTCTGACCTCCACATGAGGGCCATAGCACGTGCATGCCTATACAAACCCATATACAAATAAATAAATGTAAGAAGGGTTTTTAATGTATGTATGTATGTATGTATGTGTCCTCTGACCTACACATGAGGGCCATGGAGCATGATGCCCATACACACCCCATATACATAACAGGTATATGAAGGATTTTTTTAATGTGCATATGTATTTAAGAATATCTTTAAAGGTGTTGCCAGAGAGTTGACTCTGCTGTGAGTGATATTGAGAGAAATGGATATTGAGAGAATAAACCGTGTTATTGTGTGTGTTTGCTCTGGATAGGAGTGGTCTGCGTCTAGCAGTTTGAATATAGCTTGATGTCTGGTTCAAACCACACGTACATTTTCTCATCAGAGATTGTCGGTGCGAGTGCATGTCAGACTTTAGTAGAGTTGGGTTGCGCTGAATCCACTGCAGTGTTATTCCTGTTTTTATCACAAGTAACTCTTCTGTCTCTGGCTACCCATGGTGCCTGCCTGTTTTACCCTTCATCTCCCCTGCTTGGGATATGTTCTTATCCTCTCCTGCCAAAATCCATCCTGTCTTCCATAGCCAGCTTAAATCCTTCATTAGCTAGCCTGTGTCATGTTCATCTTGCTGGACTCTGCCTAGAGTAGACGCATAAGTGCATGGGAGTACAGTGTCTTGAGTTGCCTGGTTTACTGGAATGGAGAGGTTGATCTTGAAGTTATCCCTAAGTTAAAGGAGAAGTAAAATGAACATGTCTGAGGTGCCTTGAGATGAGGACAGACTAAATCTCTGAAGCGGATTGGTATCTCTTTTTCACCTATCTCTACCCTTCTCGTTCTTCAAAAGGCTGTGCTAAAATTGGGGAATGAGTCTTTGGGCTAGATGGCATCCAGATAGCAAGCATTGCAGTGCGTTTCCACTACTGCAGTACAATCTGGGAAGTGCACATGGTTTATCATGGACCCAGCGAACACCGGAAAAAGTTAAACTTGAGAAGAAAAAGCTAGTTGCCTCTGCCCTTTGAACCAAAATGGTGTGGACAGGCAGGAAAAGGGTAAGAAGAAACACTATTATTCGTTCTTTCTCCAGAAGGCAGAGTTTATACCGTCAAGCCATGAAAGTTCCTATGCAGAGTTAGACATGAAAATCACCTAGTGCTGTATAAAAATAGCTCAGGGATCTCAGTGGCAGTCGTCAGCAGTGAGAGTTGTTTTTCTGACATGCTTACAGGTTGGTTGGATGGAGAGCTGACCCATCCAACCCCCCAAGGGTGGTTGGGCAGCTCTGCCTCGCATGGCAGTGGCTGGGCTGGCTGGGAATGCTGAAGTGCAGGGCAGCTGTGACAGCTCCGTTCCCTTTGTGTTTCTTTGGTCCACAGGCTAAAGAAGAAGGCAGTTAGCTGGGGATGAGGGGGAGGGGCCAGAAAACCAACATGTGTCTTAAAGCTCACTCAGCGGTTACAGAGCCATTCTGTCCACAGTGAGAGTGAACCAGCGACAGAGTTCAGTCAAAAGTCAGGATAGAAAAAACAGTCCAGCTGTGTGGTAGGTAAGGTTATTGAAGGTTGGTTCAGACATAGAGAAGTAATCAGTACGAGGAGCCTGGCATCTGACAGAAGCAGGAGGTGTATCTGTGAGTGGACAAGGGACTCTCCACATTCTCTTAAGCAGTAAGAATAGCAGTTTGTATTTTCATTATAATTTAAATATATTAGATACATACAGTAATTTTAATTATAAGGAAATAATAATTTTGGGTGTGTCAAATGTTTGACTGGAAAGACTTTTCTAAATTTAGAATTAAAGAAAATAAGGGAAATGTCTATAGATGGGAAATGTCTTTAAAAATAATAGGAAATAAATTCTTTGCAACACATATGGCACAGGTTATATCTTAGTATGTAAACAACTATGTAATCTCTTGGGAGAGAGAATCAGGTAGAATTCCATGAGTTCCAGGCCAGCCAGTGCTGCATGGTTAGACTGTGTCTCAAAAGCAAAGTAGAAAAGAAAAGGAATATGTAACCTATTTAGAAAAATAGACTCAGCAGGTGAATTTATGAAGAACAGTATATATTTACAGTTTAAAAAAACTGTTCAAGAGGTGAACGGTATCAAAAGCTTTTTCAGCTTTACAGGTGATAAAAACAAGTAAAATAAATATTTCTAATACCAAATTCTCTTATCAGTATAATTAAGATTAAACCTTAATTATCAAAGTGTCATGAGGG
This sequence comes from Hylomyscus alleni, assembly GCA_019843855.1. Lineage (NCBI taxonomy): Eukaryota > Metazoa > Chordata > Mammalia > Rodentia > Muridae > Hylomyscus > Hylomyscus alleni. The sequence goes on from JADRCC010576626.1 coordinate 10,337, forward strand.
AGACATTTATGTGCATTGCTAGTAGCACTGTAATTGGAAATGATGAAAGCAATATGTAGTAATACTTTACAAACTTCTTTGTCTTGGGTCTGGAGAGATAGCTCAGCTGTTATAAGCTTCTACCTAAGCTTAGTTTCCAGCACTTATAGTAGGAGACTCAACACTACCAGTAACTCTAGCTCTGGGGACCCGACACCCTTCTTTGATTTCTGGGGTCACCTGCATTCACACATACCAAAAAGCACACAGACACACAACTAAAAATAAAATGAATCTTTAAAAAGACAAGGAGCCTGATGTAACTGTCTCCTGAGAGGCTCTGCCAGAGCCTGACAAATACAGAAGTGGATGCTTACAGACAACCATTGAACCATTGATCATGGCGTCCCCAATGGAGGAGTTAGAGAAAGGACTGAAGGGGCTAAAGGGGTTTGCAGCCCCATAGGAAGAACAACAGTATCAACCAACCAGAGCTCCCAGGGTCTAAACCACCAACCAAGGAGTATACATGGAGGGACCCATGGCTCCAGCCGTATATGGGCATCAGTGGGAGGAGAGGCCCTTGGTCCTGTGAAGGCTCTATGCCCCAGTGTAGGAGAATGGGAGGGTGGGGAGGTGGGAGTGGGTGGGTAAGTGGAAGTACACCCTCATAGAAGCAGGAGGAGGGGGGATGGGATAGGGGGCTTCTTGGGGGGGAATCAGGAAAGGGGATAACATTTGAAATGTAAATAAATAAAATATTCAATAAAAAACCTTCTAAAAAATAAATAAATAATGAATAAAAAAGAAAGACAAGACATTTCAGTGTCCTTTGTCCTGGGATTTCTGTATTCAAGCATACTTCTAATTGACACTGGAAATTCAGAAAAAGCTCGTGGTCAGTTTTATGTCAGCCTGACATAAGCTAGAGTCACCAAAGAGGAGAGAGCTTCCTTCAATTGAGAAAATTTTTCCACAAGATCTGGCTGTAGGCAAGCCTGTGGAGCATCTTCTTAATTAATGATTTATGTGAGAGGGCTCAACTCATTATGGGTGTGGCCATCCCTGGGCTGATGGTCCTGGGTTCTATAAAGCAGCGGACTGAGCAAGCCATAGGCAAGCCAATAAGTGACACCCCTCCATGACCTCTGTATCAGCTCATTCCTCCAGTTCCTGCCCTGTTTGCATTTCTGTCTTGGATTCCCTGGGTGCAAGCTGAAACAAACCGTGTCCTCCCAGTTACCTTGGCCATGGTGCTTCTTCATAGCAATAATAATCCTGAGGTAGCTAGCGATTAAAGTATTATTACAAATGAAAATCCAGACCCCTTCTAAATGTCCTAGAGAAGGAAACAATGCATTCAATTGTGGCATACCCTGAAGTGGATGCTTGGCGCCCCACAGTTACCTTAATGAGTGATGCTCAGAATGTAGTCACGTTGTAGCTCAGTGTGCCAGAGTCTAAGCTGTGTAGATGATCATCGCAGTGATATCCAGGCTTCGTGAGTATCAAAGTGGGTGCCAGCCTGCTAAACAGCCCCCACTCAGATTTTAACTGGTCTTTATTTTTACAACAAGAAATTACTATTTGATCATTTTAAAGGGTCATTCAAAAAATATTCCCACAGAACCAGGAAAGATCCAAAGGGAAACAAAATCAATCCCCCATTGGAGGTGTAAGTGGGTTCCATACATCCTCAAAGGAAACTAGAAAACAAGGCACTCTCTAATTGATATTAAAATATTTAAACCAGGTAAATTCAGCATGAAGAGAAACATAAATTCAGCATGAAGAGAAACATGGCCAGTCTCCAGAACTGACTCTTAGACTCTTAGCCAGACAGATCTCTCCTTTCCCTTAGCTCTGGAACCATTCTTGAGTACTGTCTCTCCCCCAGGCCATTCCTCCTTTACGTCACATAAGCTCTGCTCAGTGGTTCTGTTTTGGAAAGTAGAAGTTAAAATACAAAATAGTGCCCTATTGAGTGAGTATTTTCTGAAGCTCTGCCTCACAGGTAGAGCAGTGGTTCTTCCCCTGTGGGTCTCAACTCCTTTGGGGGTCAGCCAACCCTTCCACGGAAGGGGGTCACATATCAGATACCCGGCATGTCAGATCTTTACATGATGGTTCATATCAGTAGCAAAATTACAGTTAGGAGGCAGCAATGAAATACTATAATGGTTGGGGGTCAGCACAGCTTGAACTGTATTATAGGGTTGCAGCTTTATGAAGGTTGAGAGCCACTGTCTTAGAGACTTGGCTAAGAGCTTGACTTCCTTGTACCTTCTCGGAAGGTGGAGATTCTGGAAGCAGAAGCAGAATGGTTTCGCATCTGCCCTGCTGCAGTGCCAAGTGCTCACACTATTGATGCCTCTGGGCTAGCTCCTTGATGTTTTTGTTGTTGTTGTTCCTTCCATTTAAGTGTTGATTGTCGTGTTCATTTTTTCTTTTAATGGACCTTTTTCATTTACATGATCATAATGGAAATGGTATTAGGAAAACATAAAATGCAAAGGTAAATGTTGCATATAAATTCAAATCTAGTGCACGCACATATTAGAACTTTTCTGTTAAAACATTTTCATTGTGATTTTTTTTTTTTAAAAAAGATCTTTTTAGGTTTATTTATTTTGTATGCATTTGTTTGGTGGTGTGGGTGGTGTGCAAGTCGGAGGACATGCCACTTGTGGGAGTAAATGCTCTTCTCCTCCCACCATGTGGACTTCAGGGATGAAATGTAGGTTGGCAGCGTGGTGGTGGGTGCCTTTACCCACTGAGCCTCATCACCAGTACCCATTGTGGTAGGTAGGTAGGTTGGTTAGTGGGTGGGTTGGCTGGCTGGCCGGCTGGTTGGCTGGCTGGTTGGTTGGTTGGTTGGTTGGTTGGTTGGTTGGTTGGTTGGTTGGTTGGTTGGTTTTATGGGTATTTTTGTTTGTTTGTTTTATGTTTCTTGAGGTTTAGTTTTAGAGGATGACCTAAACTTTTCCTTACATTTTAAAAGAATTAAATGTGATACGTACCAGCTGTTATGGAGATGAGTGCTGGCTTATTCCCAAGTCTGCTCTAGGAAAGAGCTAGGGAAGCTGGGGAAGGGTGTCACTTTGTCGGTGATTGGGAGCTGTTGTCTTTTTGAGTATAATTGTGCTCTCGTCATCTTTTAAAGCTGAGTGCACCTAACTAGTATGTTGCTGTCATGTGTCCTGTATTATCTCACTAGCATCCCTGGTTTTTACCCAAGAATTTCACAACACTTAATGACTAACCCTTAATGACTAGGTTTCACGATTATGATAGCTATTTTCTCTGGGAATATTACTTGTGAGTGTTTGGGCTCTATTCCATGAAAGTCTCAGGAACTACAAATGTGAATCTGTATTTAATAATTAAGGGGATTCTTATCCCTTCTGTTTATGAGGCCATTCGTATTTGGAGACCTCATTAGTTCTCTAGATTGGAGCTAGGCATGTTGACCCATTGGTAATCCTAGGACCTTGAACACTGAGACAGGAGGATGAGGAGCATGAGCCAGTTGTCTACACGAGACCCTGTCTCAAAAAACAAAAGGAAAGGAAAGGCTCACCAGGTTGGACTAATTTAGGAAAGTTTTGAGTGGTAATAAAATTAAATAAATTTCAAAATTTTGAATTCTAGGTCTGTTGGTTCATTCTGGTAATGACCACAAGGCAAACTTAGCCACACTCTGGCTTTTGTTTTCATGGTGTTAGCTTGGAATACCTGAGCGTTTCTGGCTCTCAATCATTTTGTGAAGGTATCTGTGATCATTTTGCCCAACATCTCCTGGGGCAGTCTTTCTCTTCATTCAGTGCTTCAGCCATAGCATCCTCCTGATGCTGAACCTTAAGAAAACAGAGAGCGGTGACTAGAGTCCCAGAGTGCTCACGTGTCACAGGAAAGAGGCCACCAGCCATGTAGTGAGTCGCAGCCTCACCTGTACTGGTAGAAATAATGTTTGGAATCCCTGCTCTGCTATTCTTTTCAAAATAAGTTTAACAGACCTGTGTTGTACCCATATTTATTCAATAAATTAGTAAATTTCAAAGAGAAAGTTTAATGGATATGTAACTTGAATGCAATTACTAAG
>JADRCC010576628.1:0-18323 GCA_019843855.1 Hylomyscus alleni
ATTTAGCTTCTTTTTAATTAATTTCTGCCCTGGTTTTGATTGTTGTTTTCCATTTCCTGCTTTGACGACTGTTTTGCCATGGTTTTCCTGAAGCCTTAAGGTCAGTCATTCATTAATTAAAATTAGATCTCAAAATTTTGGATGTTGGCATTTAGACCTATAAACTTCCCTCTTACTTTCTTCATTGTATTCTAAGGGTTTTCTCCTTTGTTCAGTTCTACAATTAAAAAAATCCTGATTTCTTCAGTGACTCAATTATCATTTAGTTGTATATTAGTTTCCATGAATTTAATGCTTTTTGTAGTATCAACAGCACTTTATTCCTAACTATGTTCTACTTCGGACAGCTAGAATCCCGGAAATCATCTAAATTTCCCTACATTATTTGAGAGGTTTTTTTTTCTTAATATGAGGTTGGTTTGGGGAAGCTTCCTGGGTGTTTATATAAAGCCTTTTTTGAGTATGATAGCTTTGTAGTATATTTAAATCCAGGCAGTGTGATGGAACCATGCCTCTCCTTTCTCAATTACAGTGGCCATTAAAAGAATTTGTAGTGCCTTAAAAATTCACATTCCTTTGTCTGTTTTCAAGACAAAAATGTTATCACTTTTGCTGCTATGTTGAATTGACATATGATTTTAAAATATTTTATTCTGTTTATGCCCTCTTGTAGCAGAAGGATTAATAAAAAGAAAATAAACAATTAATTCATACCAGGAAAACAATACATGAGTAAAATAAAATATCAATAGTGAAGTAGAGTCCAATTTAAAATAGAAACGTAATTTGCAGATGAAAAATTCAATGACTTGGAAAAACCAAAACAAAACAAAGCAAAACCAAAAAACAAACAAATGAAAAAAAAACCCAAAATAAAAAAAAAAAATAGACCTCAACTGAGGAATTCACCTGAGAAACCAGCAGAAGAGTTAGTCTGGGGATGCTATGGTGGTCATTTTAAATGATCCAGGAAGATAATGAGAAAGATACTGAAAAAAATCAGAATGAAAATCAATGGAGGAAGGTTGTCTGGCTGCTATGACATCACCAAGAAAAATTCTCTTCAGTGCATTTCCTCTTTAGGCCTCTGCCCTGATTTCGGTTCCTAGCATAGCTTCCCTTTATCATTGACTGTGGGTAGGGCATGTAAGCCCAAATAAACCATTTCCTCCCTAAATTGCTTTTGGTCGTGGTCTTTATCACAGCAACAGAAAGAAAAAAAAAAGCCAACAAAAAAACCCCATGTATTGAGGCAGACGTGATTTTATTTTCTATGTTGACTATCAGTCATAAACCAAAAGACACCAGCTTTTAAATTATTTGGACTAAAATTTTAATGGATATTTATTTTATTTTATTCTTAAACGTTTCTATTTGTTCTTCTCTCATATATTACATCCATACTGCAGTTTCCCCCACCCCCTCCCTTCCAGGTCCCTCCACCAGTACCTCTCCCAATTCACTACTCTGTTTCCATTCAGAAAAGGGGAGGACTCTCAGGAATATCAACCAAGCAGGTCATGTTAACTTGCAGTAAGACTAGGCACCTCCACTCATATTAAGGCTCAATGTGGCAACCCAGTAGGACAAGGATCCCAAAAGCAGGCAAGAGACAGAGATAGCCCTTCTTTCCACTGTTAGGAGTCCCACAAGAAGACCAAGTTACACACTGTAACACACATGCAAAGGACCTAGGTCAGACCCAGGCAGGATCCCTGATTGTCAGTTAAGTTTCTGTGGGCCCCTGTGAGACTACGCTAGTTGACTCTGTGGATTTTCTTGTATCCTTGACTTCTCTGGTTCCCACAATCCTCTCTTCCTCTCTTCCACCAGATTTCTCAAACTCCTCGCAATGCTTAGGTGTGTTTCCCTGCAATTTTTTTTCCTTTGTTGCTGAATTAAGTAGGCTCCAGTCTATGACTATAGCAATATCATTAGGAATCATCTTTATTCACTTTTTAATTTATTTTTATTTTTTGCAGGTCATATTGGGTTCTATCCTAGGTCTCTGGGTTATCCAGTTTCTGAATCCTCACCCTCCATGTAGTCTCAGGACTCCCCTAGAGGTATGGGCTTCAAGCTGGACCAGTCACTGCTAGGCCACTGTCACAATCACTGCACCACCCTTACCTGAGCAATTGTAGGTCAATGGTTTTGTGGCTAAGTTGGTGTCCAAATCTCTCCACTTGAAGAATTTTATGGTTATGGAAGATACTTGGTTCCGGCCCACTGAATTAAGAGTCTTAGCTAGGGTCACTCTTGTAGATTCCAGGGAATTTCCACTGAACTGTGTTTTTACCTTGCTTCCAAAATGGCTTTCAATTCCAGTTTTCTCTCCCAGTACTCCATTCTCTCCACTACCTGATCTCTCCTGTGCTCATTCCCAACCAACCCCTGTGGACTCACTACATTTACTATATTTCCTTTTCCTAGGGAATATGCCTGTGTCTTATCCCTACTGCCTCTCCCTTGAGATCTCCTTGTTTTTTAGCCTCTTTGAGTCTGTGGGTTTCATCCTGCTTATCTTTTACTTAACAGCTAATATACACTTATAAGTGAATACATACAATGTTTGTCTTTCTTGGTCTGGGTTACCTCATTCAGAATGGTTTTTATCCAGTTCCAGACATTTGTCTGGAATTTTGATAACATTTTTTTTTAAGAGCAGAGGAGGACTCCATTGTGTAAATGTACCACATTCTTTTTTATCCAGTCTTTGGTTGAGGGACATCTAGGTTGTTTCTAGTTTCTGGTTATTATAAATAATGCTGCTATGAACATAGCAGAACAAGTGTTCTTTTGGTAGAATCAGGCATCCTTTGGGTACACAGCCAGTAGTGTTATAGCTCAGTCTTTAGGTAGAACTATTCCCAGTTTTCCGAGAAAGCACCACATTGACTTCAAAAGTGGTTCAATGAATTTTCACTCTACTAGCAAAGCAGTGTTGTTTTCCTTGTTCCACATTCCCATCAGCATGAGCTGTCACTTCTGTTTTTTATCCTAGACATTCTGACAGGTATAAGATAGAATCTTAGTGTTGTTTTTATTTGCATTTCCCTGATAGTTAAGGATGCTGAACCTTTTCTTTAAGTATCTCTTGGTCTTTTGAGATTCCTCTGTTGAAAATTCTTTATTTTTGTTGTTTTCGTTTGTATTTTTATTAGATATTTTCTTTAATTATATTTCAAATGCTATCCCCTTTCCTGGTTTCTTCTCTGAAAACCCTCTATCCCATTCCCCTTCCTCCTGTTCCCCAACCCACCCACTCCCCCTTCCCTGTCCTGGTATTCCTCTACACTGGGGCATCAAGCCTTCACAGGAATAAGGGCTTCTCCTCCCACTGAGGTCCAACAAGGCCATCCTCTCCTATATTTGCAGCTGGAGCCATGTGTACTCTTTGGTTGGTGGTTTGGTGGGAGCTCTGGGTGCACTGGATGGCTTTTATTGTTGTTTCTCCTATGGGGCTGCAAACTTCTTCAGCTCCTTAGGTCCTTTCTCTAGATGCTCTATTGGGGACCCTGTGCTCAGTCCAATGGTTTGCTGAGAGTATCCACCTCTGTATTTGTCAGGCACTGGCAGAGCCTCTCACAGAACAGCTATATCAGGATCTTGTCAGCAAGCACTTGTTGGCATCCACAATAGTGTCTGGGTTTGGTGATTGTATATGGGATGGATCTGCAGGTGGGGCAGTCTCTGAATGGTCTTTCCTTCAGTCTCTGCTCCACACTTTGTATGTCCTCCCACGGGTATTTTGTTCCCCCCTTCTAAGAAGGACAGAGGTATCCACACTTTGGTCTTCCTTCTTCTCAAGGTTCATGTGGTCTGTGAATAGTATCTTGAGTATTCTGAGTTTCTGGGCTAATATCCACTTAGCAGTGAGTACATACTATGTGTGTTCTTTTGTGATTGGATAACCTTACTCAGGATGATATTTTCAAGTTCCATTCATTTGCCTAAGAATATTGTGAATTCATTGTTTTTAATAGTTGAGTAGTACTCCACTGTGTAAATGTACCACATTTTCTGTATTCATTCCTCTCTTGAGGGACATCTGGGTTCTTTCCAGCATCTGGCTATTATAAATAAGGCTGCTTGGAACATAGTGGAGCATGTGTCCTTATTACATGTTGGAGCATATTCTGGTTATATATCCAGGAATGGTATAGCTAGGTCCTCAGGTAGTACTATGTCCAATTTTCTAAGGAACCTCCAGACTGATTTCCAGAGTGGTTGCAACAGCTTGCCATCCCACCAGCAATGGAGGAATGTTTTTCTTTCTCTACATCTTTACCAATATCTGCTGTCACCTGAGATTTTGGTCTTAGACATTCTGTTTAGCATGAGGTGGAATCTCGGGATTGTTTTGATTTGCATTTCCCTGATGAGTAAGGACATTGAACACTTCTTTCGGTGTTTCTCAGCCATTTGAGTTTCCTCAGTTGAGAATACTTTGTTTAGCTCAACCATGTAGAAACTTAAAGGACATACAAAGACTCAACCAGAGCAGGGATGCAGGGATGGTTCAATGTATGGAAACTCATCCACATAATCCACTATATAAACAAACTCAAAGGAAAAAAAATCACATGATAATTTCATTAGATGTTGAGAAAGCATTTGACAAAATCCAACACTCCATGATAAAAGTCTTGGAAAGATCAGGAATTCAAGGCCCATACCTAAACATAGTAAAAAGCCATATACAGCAAACCAGTAGCCAACATCAAACTAAATGGAGCGAAACTTGAAGCAATCCCACTAAAATCAGTGTCTAGACAAGGCTTCCCACTCTCTCCCTATCTATTCAATATAATACTCGAAGTCCTAGCCAGAGTAATTAGATAACAAAGGAGGTCAAAGGCATATAAATTGGAAAGGAAGAACTCAAAATATCACTATTTGCTGATGATATGATAGTCTACTTAAGTGACCAGAAAACTCTACCAAAAATTCTACCAGAGAACTTCTAAACCTGATAAACAACTTCAGCAAATTGGCTGGATATAAAATTAACTCAAACAAATCAGTGACCTTCCTCTAGTCAAAGGATAAAAAGGCTGAAAAAGAAATTAGGGAAACAACACCCTTCACAATAGTCAGAAATGATATAAAATACCTTGCTGTGACTCTAACTAAGGAAGTGAAATATCTGTATGACAATAACTTCAAGTCTCTGAAGAAAGAAATTGAAGATCTCAGAAGATGGAAAGATCTCCCATAATCACGTATTGGTAGGATTAATATAGTAAAAATGGTCATCTTGCCAAAAGCAATCTGTAGATTCAATGCAATTCCCATCAAAATCCCACCTCATATTTCATAGAGTTAGAAAGAGCAATTTGCAAATTCATCTGGAATAACAAAAAAAACCCTGGATAGTGAAAACTATTCTCAAGAATAAAAGAACGACTTCTAGGGCAATCAGCATCCCTGACCTCAAGGTTTACTTAAGAATAATGGTGCCCAGTGGTGGTGGCGCATGCCTTTAATCCCAGCACTTGGGAGGCAGAGGGAGGTGGATTTCTGAGTTTGAGGCCAGCTTGGTCTACAGAGTGAGTTCCAGGACAGCCAGGACAACACAAAGAAACCCTGTCTTCAAAAAGGGAAAAAAAAAGCATAATGGTGATAAAAACTGCATGGTATTGGTACAGTGAGAAGCCTATAGATAAGTAGAATAGAATTGAAGACCCAGAAATGAACCCATAAACCTATGGTCACTTGTTCTTTGACAAATGAGCTAAAAGTATGCGTGGGAAAAAAGACAGCAATTTCAACAAATGGTGCTGGTTCAACTGGCAGGTTAGGATGTAGAAGAATGCAAATCTTATCCCCTTGTACAAAGCTCAAGTTCAAGTGGATCAAGGACCTCCACAAAAAAACAGATCCACTGAAACAATAGAAAAGAAAGTGGGGAAGAGCCTAGAACACATGGGCACATGGGAAAATATCCTGAACAGAACACCAATGGAACAGATCAAGAATTGACAAATGGGAACTTGTAAAATTGTAAAGCTTCTGTAAGGCAAAGGACAGTGTCTACAGGCCAAAACAGCAACCAACAGATTGGGAAATGATTCTCAACTGAGGAATAACGAATGGCTGAAAATTCTTTGTTTAGGTTTATATAGTCCATTTTTTTAATTGGGTTATTTGGTTTGTTGGTATCTATGTTCTTTATACAGTTTGGATATTAGATTTATGTCAGATGTGTAGTCGGTGAAATTTTTTTTTGCAATTTTTAGGCTGCAATTTTGTCTCACTGATGGTATCCTTTGCCTTTCAGAAGCTTTTCAGTTTTATTAGGTTCCACTCACTTATTATCAATCGTAATGCCTACACTATTGGTATTCTATTTAGGAAATTGCCTCCTGTGCCATTCTTCAAGGCCATTCTTCATTTTCTCTTCTGTTAGATTTAATATGTCTGTATTTATGGGGATGTCTTTGATCCACTTGAGGCCATTCTTCATTTTCTCTTCTGTTAGATTTAATATGTCTGTATTTATGGGGATGTCTTTGATCCACTTGAGCTTGAGTTTTGTGTGGGATGATAGATATGGATTTATCTGTATTCTTCTAATTGTAGACATCTAGTCAGGTCTGCACCATTTGTTGAAGATACTTTCTTTTTTTTTTTTTCTGTTGTATAATTCTGGTTTCTTTATAAAAGATCAGGTACCAATAGGTATGGATTTACATCTGGGTCTTTAAATTCAATTTCATTGATCAACCCATCTATTTTATATCAATACCACACAATTTTTATTACTAAGTGTCTGCAGTACACCTTTTAACCTGGGATAGTCATACTTCTTTATGATCTTTTATTGTATAGAATTGTTTTAGCTATCCTGTTTTTGTTTGTTTGTTTGTTTTCTTATGAAGTTAGGAATTATCATTTCAAGGTCTGTAAAAATTCTGTTGGAATTTTGATAGGAATTGCATTAAATCTGTAGATTGTCTTTAATAAGATGACCATTTTACCATATTAATCTTAGCAATATATGAGCATGGGAGATCTTTTTATCTTCTGATATCTTCAGTTTCTTCAAAGCCATGAAGTTCTTGTCATACAGGTGTTTTACTTGTTATGTTAGAGTTATTACAAAATATTTTATATTATTTGTGGCTATGGTGAAGGGTGTTGTTTCTGTGATTTCTTTCTCAGACGATTTGTCACTGTATATAAGAGAGCTACTAATTTTTTATCTGAGTTAATCTTGTATCCAGCCCCAATGCTGATGGTATTTATCAGCTAAAGGAGTTCCCTGGTAGACTTTTTGGGGTCACTTACACACACAATCATGTCATCTGGAAATAGTGATGCTTTGACTTCTTGTCTTCCATTTTGAATCCTCTTGATTTCCTTTAGCTGTCTTATTATTCTACCAAGAACTTCAGGTACTATAATGAAAAGATATGGAAGAAGTGAATAACCTTGTCATGTTTCTGATTTTAATAGAATTGCTTTGAGTTTCTTTCCATTTAATTTGATGTTGAGTATTGGCTTGCTGTTAATTGCCTTTATTATATTTAGATATGTCCAGTTTACTCCTAATCTTTTTTATGAATGAGTGTTGGGTTTTGTCAAAGACTTTTCCATCATCTAATGAGATTATCATGTGTGTGTGTGTGTGTGTGTGTGTGTGTGTGTGTGTGTGTTTTCTTTCAGTTTTTTCATAAGGTGAATTACCATGTCTTATATTCATATATTGAACCATGCCTGTATCTCCATGATACAGCCTAATTGATCACGGTGAATGAGCTTTTAGAAGTATTCCCAAACTTGATTTGTAAGTACTTTTTGGATATTTTATTATCAATATTAATGAGGGAAATTGATTTTAATAGTCTTACTTATTGAGTGTTTTTGTGGTATCAGGGTGAGTATGGCCTCATAAAATGAATTTTGTATTGTTCCTTCTGTTTCTATTTCATGGCACCATTTGAGGAATATTGGCATTAGCTCTTCTTTGAAAAATGATAGGATTCTACACTAAAATTGTTTGGCTCTGGGATTTTTTTGATTGGGAGATTTTTATTTTATTTATTTATTTATTTTGGTTTTTTCGATACAGGGTTTCTCTGTGTAGCCTTGGCTGCCCTGGAACTCACTCTGTAGACCAGGCTGGCCTCGAACTCAGAAATTTTCCTGCCTCTGCCTCTCAAGTGCTGGGACGAAAGGTGTGCGCCACCACCGCCCGGCGATTGGGAGATTTTTAATTCCTTAGCTTTTATAGGAATATATAATTATTTACCTGACCTTGATTTAACTTTGGTAAGTTGTATCTACCAAAAAATTGTTAATTTCTTTAATAATTTCCAATTTTGTGAAATATAGAAGTATAGAAGAATTTTGAAGTATGACCTAATGATTCTTTGGATAATTTTTGATGTCTCTTATGTCCCCATTTTTGTTTCTATTTCTGTTAATTTAAATATTCTCTCTTGCCTTTTATTTTAAGAGTTTGTCTATCTTGATGATTTTCACTCAGAATCAAATCTTTGTTGATTGATGCTTTGCATTAACCTTTTGTTTCTTTTTGTTTACACCCTCAATTTGATTATTTCCTGCCATATACTTTTCTTATGTGTTTTTGCTTCTCTTTGTTCTAGAGTTTTCAGGTATGCTGTTAAGTTGCTAACATTAGATCTCTAGAATTTCTATATAAACTCACTTAGTGCTATGAACTTTCCATTTACAACTGCTTTCATTGTGTCCCATTAGTTTGGGTATGTTGTGCCTTCATTTTCCTTGAATACTAGGAAGTCTTTAATTTCTTTCTTTATGTCTGTCTTGACCCAATAGTCATTCAGTGGAAAGCCACCAGGTTTCTATAAGTTTGTAGGCTTTCTATTGTTCCTGTTGCTGTTGAAATCCAGCTTTAATCATTTGTAGTCTATTAGAATACAGGATGGTATTTCACTTTTCTTGTGTCTGTTGAGACCCACTTTGTGACCAAGTATGTTGTCAATTTAGGAGAAAGTTCTGTGAGCATCTGAAAATAAAGCATATTTTTTTGTGTTTGGTTAAAATGTTCTTTAGGTATCTGTTATGTCCATTTGGTTCAGAATGTTTGTTTGCTCTATTTTTTCCCATTTTTTCATGTTTTTCTCCCATTATTTTATTTATTTGCATCTCAATTGCTGCCTGCTCCTCCAAGTCCCCTGCTCACAGAGTTCCTCCCCACATTCCCCATCTCTTTCTCCTCTGAGATGGTGGCATCCCCTCTGAGTATTCCCTTGACCCCGATACATCAAGTCTCTGTAGGTTTAGGTGCACCCTCTCCCTCTGAGGCCAAGCAAAGCTTCCCAGTTGGAGAACAAATTCTAGAGACAGGCAAAAGCTTTAGGAGCAGCCCCTACTCCAGTTTTTGGGGACCTACATGGAGACTGAGCTATATATCTGCTACATATGTGGACAGAGGCTTTTGTCCACAGACACCAAGAATCTCAAGAAGAAGAAAGGCTCAATTAAGGGTTCTTGAATATTATTTACAAGGGGGAATAAAACAGGTATAGGAAGCAGATGGAGGGAGAAAACTGGATGGGAGAGGAGATAGGGAAATGGAGGGGCAGGATTAAGTGTGGTGAGAGACAGGAGAGAGAGCCAGAAGCCATGAGAATGAATGAAAATCTGCACTGGGTAGGTGTGGGTGTTTGTGGAGAAAATATCTAGGACTTGCTAGAAACCTGACATGGGGGAAGTTCACAGGAGTCAATATAGGGGACCTTAACTGAGATTCCTACTACTGTGGATATAGAAACTAATGAGTCCACTTCCCATAGCCAGGCAATATCCCAGTGGAGGCATAAGGATACCAAACCACCCACAAAACTTTTGAACCAAAATTTGTCCTGTCTAAGAGAAATGTAGAGGTAAAGATGCAAAAGAGACTGGGGAAATAGCTAGTCAATAATGGGCCCAACTTTAGACCTATCTCATGGGTAAGCACCAATCCCTGACACTATTAAAGACATTCTTTTATGCTTGCAGACAGGAGTGTAGCATAACTGTTCTCTGAGAAGCTCCACCCAGCCGCTGACATACAGATGCAGAGACCCACAGCCAAACATTGGACCGACCAAGGTAGGGGAATCTTATGGAAGATTTGAGGGAAGAATGTAGGCCCTGAAGGGAATAAGAACTCCACGGGAAGACTAACAGAGTCGACTAATCTGGACTCTCTGTTTAGTTATTTTCTGGAGGATCTGTCCATTGATAGGATTCAGATGATGAAGACTCCCACTACTATTGTGTGGGGTTCAATGTGTAAATTAAGCTTTAGTAATGTTTTTTTTATGAGTGTGGGGTACCCTTGTGTTTGGGGTATAGATGATCCCAATTGACATGTCATCTTCGTGGTCCTCTATTTCTTTGTTGAGTATGAAGTCTTTCCCTGTCTCTTTTGATTACTTTTGATCAAAAACCTACTTTGGTAGATATTAGAATGGCTATAGCAACTTGCCTTTTGGGTCCATTTACTTGGAAAATCTTTTTCCAACCCTGAACTCTTAGGTAGTATCTGTTTTTGATATTGAGGTGTGTTTTTTGTACGAAGCAGAAGGATGGATCTTACTTTCATAGCTCTTTTCTTAACCTGTCTTTTTATTGGAGAATTGAATTCATTGATATCAAGGGATATTAATGACCAATGATTGTTGTTTCCTGTTATGTTGATATTGGCAGTGTTAGTGTGTGTGTGTGTGTGTGTGTGTGTGCGTGTGTGTGTATGTGTATGTATGTGTGTGTGTGTGTCTATGTATGTACTCTTCCCTTTTTTGTTTTTTTTCTAGTGTGATATTATTAATTTCCTGTGTTTTCATGGGTTTAGTTAACCTCTTTCAGATGTAGTTTTCTTTCTAGTACCTTCTGTAGGACTGGATATGTAGTTAGTTCTCATTTAAATTATTTGAACTTCTCACAGAATATCTTGTTTCCTTCATCTTTTGTGATTAAATATTTGTTGGTTATAATAGTCTGGGCTTGCATCTGTGGTCTCTTATAGTCTGCAAGATATCTATTCAGGCCATTCTGGATTTTAAAGTCTCTGTTGAGAAGTTGAGTATAACTCTAATAGGTCTGCCTTCATATGTTACTTGAACTTTTTTCTTTTGCAGCTTTTAGTATTGTTTCTTTTTCTGTATATTTAGTGTTTTGATTTTAATATGGTGGAGGACATTCTTTTCTTGTCCAATCTATTTAGTCTGATTCATCTTACTTGTACCTTTGTAGGCTTTGTGTATCATTTTAAGACAGAATATTGCAATGAATCGTCTGGCCTCAAATTCAGAACGTCCCTTCTGCAGCCTTCATAGTGCTTCAATTATCTTTGTGTACCTATGGTCTTCTTGAACATAGTGTAAGACTCATAAAATTATATCCTCACTCTGCTAATCTTCTCTCCCATGACAGAAACTGCAGACCACAGTAGAATCTGTTATCTTTTCATCTAGTATATCACCATGGAAGAAAAGTGGCATAGGTGAAATCAGACAGGTCATACACTCTTCTTTCATTTTCAGACATTGTATTCAGATGAAATTTGCTAATTTGAATATTTTTCTTTTTTTGCAGCTGTATGTTGTTACCAAGCATCTCTACTCTTTATGACTTATTTTTGTGTATGCTTACATTTTATTTTCTACAGACTCTTCTAAAGGGTACAGTAACTAAAATATTGAAGATATAGGATCATACAGGTGCTTTCCACAATTATGATAGAACTATATGGCTGTTTCATGACCTGCAAATATCACTGTTGAGCTTTAGGGAGCTAAATGGTCTCTAAATTGTGTCAGGTTGATATCATTTTATTCTTTAACTCTTTAATACGAGATTTCAAGTTAGAGTGCCCCTTTCCTTGCTTGTTTATAACAGCTTCTTCTTTCGGAGAGTTCTGCGCTAACATTATTCATTTTCTTCCTTGTAGTCAGTGTTGATAAATCTCCACCCTCTTCGGATATTGTGCCTTATATCTCATTTCCTTCCTTATCAGCACCACTGTCAGTCCTATTTCCCAGTGATGTCAGGGTTGGCACTGATGATACTATCAAGCACTTAACTCTGTGACTTCTCCTTCATTAACCCCTAACTTCTACCAGATAGCTACTTCTAAGTTTCAGATAAGTTACCTCAAACTTCTTCTGTAATTTCAGTTTAAGCATATCCTACTTTCTGATAACCTTCTGTCTTTGCTGCTGGCATCCTGACTCCATAAATATAAATACAAAGTTGAGCCCACCATACCCAGTGCTGTGTTTTAAATTCACTTAGCCAGTTTTGTGCTCTCATTTCCCCTCATATCAGGCTCAGGTTCTGTGTAGAAATTATAAGGATCATTTTATGCATTCCTTTATTTGCCTCACCTGTCTCTCCTTTGCTAGCATAGGAGTTAGGATTTAAACTCAATCAGACTAATTCCAGTGTTTGAGCTTTTAATCACTACAGCATACATATATTATCTCATTTGAGTCTTAAAACACACCTGTAAAAGTAAATTTAAAAAATAGGAGCTTGTAGATATTAAGTAAATATTTCAGAATCGGTAAGTGGTAGAGTAATGTTTAAACTATTTCTACTTTGTGCCTGAGCATAAGCAGCTGTACTTATATAGAGGGAAAAAAAAAAACCATAGGTCTGCCATGATGGTTCATTTTATTTCAAATTCATAATCACCACAGCCAGACATTTACAGCCTCAGGCAGATCTATTCTTACTCTATTTGAATTTTACCAATATCAGTGTTTCTTTATCTTTTCAAGCTTCAACTATTATTTCTCCATTTTTTTGTTTGTTTGTTTGTTTGTTTGGTTGGTTGATTGGTTTTTCGAGACAGGGTTCCTATGTATAGCCCTGGCTGTCCTGGAACTCACTCTGTAGACCAGGCTGGCCTCGAACTCAGAGATCTGCCTGCCTCTGCCTCCCAAGTGCTGGGATTAAAGACTTGCACCACCACTTTCCAGCTTATTTCTCTATTTCTAATAATCATTATTTTGAGTGCTCTGAGATCATACAAGTAACCAGTAACACTTTTCTCCATTGTTCCGTTACCATGTCAACCCCATCCACACAGATAGCCACATGTTTAACCTTCTGTCTTCCAACTATACTATGAATCTGCTGTGTCTCAATCCTATCTAACCCCTGTAATGTCCACCTCTTCCAAGAGATTTACCTGTGCCCATGATGCATCACTGAGCCTTCCTTCTCACCAACTCATTCCCAACCCTATCCTTTCTGTCACTGAAAACAGACCAAAAAAAGCACTCTGATGATAAAAAGTCTCTTATAAGCTACTACATTTCCATGCACAAAGTTTACAAGATAATCCTTCAGAAGAGTTATTGATAGTCATTGCTTATCCATTGTTTCTGACTCTTTTTATTCTGTTCTCATTGTAAGTGGATTTTACCTTTATGACTGCACTCAAGGCATTTTCTTCCTTAAAATAACTCCTTCCATTAATTTAAATGTTGGAATCTGTCTTAGTTCTATTTCTACTTTTCTGGTCACTCCTCTATACCATAGTACTTGAAATCTCCTACATCATATATATGATGTAGGAGATTTCAAGTACTATGATATATGTTATATGTTGCATATATATATGCAACATATATGTACATAAATATATATATATATGATGTAGGAGATTTCAAGTACTATGATATATGATATATGTTGCATATATATATGCAACATATATGTACATAATTATATATATACATATATATGATATAAATATATATATATATATATACATATATATATATGTATATATATATATTTATTTGAGCTCTATCCTTTAATTACAAGTTGTATTTTCAAGGCTTCAAAACTCTTTCACTTCTTGCAGTCTCATTTAAGAAGTTTGTACTCATCTTGGATATATTTTTCTTTTACCCATAGACAATAATCTTGTGGAAATTCTGTTGTATCTACTTTAAGCATATGGTGCAAATTTGCTGGGAGCCATGGCCTTAACTATGGCCTTGTGGAAATTTACTAGCTTAAACATACAGCCCTGAGATAACTTATGTAGTCTAACAGTAAGAATATTTGTTGGTGTGGAGGACACTTTGACCACTCGTTCCAGAGACTGAAGATTGCCACCTGGCCTTCGGAAAGCCCACCCCCTCCCCTCTCCTTTAAACTCCCTCTTGTTTATGCTTATATTGCCATCCCTGAAGTAAAGTTTTCAGAGCTTGATCAGACAACCTTGCTCTCATTCTTCATGTCTCTTGTCCTGCCTCAGTCTCTCTCCCCTGCCCTAGGTCTCTGCTGAACACCCCACTGACTGGGGCATAAACCTAGCACTTTATCACCTTTCTTGTACTTGGTTTGCTTCACCTCTCTTAAAACTAGCATACTCTCTTGCCTGAACAATTTATATAACCTCATTGGCTTGACTGTTTTATCATTGTACTTTTAGTATCCATTCCTATTTAAAAATAACTTTATGAGAATTAATTACAGATGAACAAAAGTGAATGCAACATTTTTCCTCTCCTTAAGGAGAATCTTTGATTTGAGAAAATAACAAAAAAATTAATAATTACATGAAAAACTATTATTATGTACATGTCACTTGATAGATGGATAATAATTTTTAATGGAGTTTTAGAAAACCTAAAATAAAAAGAAATTCATATTGGCTCATGGAAGGTGAGGATGAGGATGATTTTTTGATTTTGTTTCTCATTTTTATTCTCCTTTACTCAAAATATTGAATTTGGCAAAGACACCATATAAAGATATGTTTGCATATAAATGCAGTTTAGATTGCATATGAATGCAATATAAACATAAAACACTTTGTCTTTTTTTCAATCAGTAGCCTCAGGTCTCTTTCTGCCTCAGATTTAATCCCAGATGTTTTACATTAACTCAAAACTTCTTACACTAAACATATAAAATGTTGTTTTCACATAGTATGCTCTTACTTTGGTGGAGTTCAAGGTCTGTGCAAATCTTGAAAATGATATTCGTTTACTATCAGTGGTATCTATTTACCTCCATACCACTTGACACAGATTATTAGGCAATGATATCATAGTTTTAAAAATTGTTGAAGTCAGTGGCTCTGCTTCTGTTTTAGAATATGTAAGCATAATGTGTTTTTTTTTACTTTTTTATTTTTTATTTTTACTTTTTATTTTTAGAGTTTTGTTGTAGAAAATAGAGAGAGAAGGTAGAAAAGTAGAGGCCAGTCATGGCGACATAGAGAGGGGTGGGAGAGAGGGGAAGAGAGGGAGTGAGAGGTGAGAGTAAGAGACAAGAAAGAGAACACGAGCTTAAGAGGCAAGCATAATTTATGATTTCTGAATTTCTACTAAGCTTTTCAGAATAACACTGTGTATTGACAAGAACATAAGATTTATACTCAAAGGATGCCAGTCTGGCTCTTTATTCCAAGACGTATTGCTTATATACATTTCACACAATCTACTTAAAATGTCAGGTGCCATCAAACCACAACTATGCCATATTTTGAAGATTTTATCATTGAGACATCAGTACTTTGTGTAGTAGGGATTGGGGCAGGCAGAGTTAAGAGTGGGTCAGGGTAAAAGTTATCAGATTTCACATAAAGCATTACATGCAAGTATGAATTTTTCAAACATTAAGTTTAATACAATAAAATCAATAGTTCACTTTTTTACAGAGACTGATGCTTGTATAAGACTAGATTACTGAGTCTTCAAAATGAACGTGTCAGGAACAGGAGTACAGAGCATATAGAATATCCTGTCCAGGTTGAACTCACACTGTAGAATAATTCTATAAACAAGTCTCCTTCTGGGTTCACTGGGGGTTGCCTCTCCTCATACTCTCAGGGCATTATTTGTTCAGTAGGATTAATTTATGTCCATCCAGAGGACAATCTTTCCTCCTGAAATTAACTCTGCTTTAAAATGGTGTTCTTCCTAAATGAAGGTTGTTTTTATTTATTGGAGTGTTAATGGTAGACAGGCTTCTTTAGCAGTCAGAATCAGTCCACTCAGAATTTTTGGACCATGAAACAGAACATGCAACTCTGAGAATGAATTGCCAAAACTAGAGGTAAAAATAGAATTCACTAATCATCTTTAACATACAGGATCAAGCGTTTTCATTAAAAGAAGGTTAAACATGTCCTATTTCCTACAAGAATAGCAGAATAAAATATATCCTCCTTTGTACAACAGGAGAAAGAGTGCTGTTTGTGGACCTGTTAAACATTTTATACAGTAAATTAAGGTGGAATCTTTTAAATGTCTCTGTATTCCTCCCTTTCTAAGTATTTTTACTAATATAAGATAAAATTATAGCTTTGGAATACTTAGCTGACCTTAATGAAAGCATTATATTCCATTCTATCATGTGGTTCATGTGACTAAAGGCAAAGGCTTTGAACCTCATAGGAAGAACAACAATATCACCCAACCAGATACCCCAGAGCTCCCAGGGACTAAACCACCAACCCAAGAGTACATATAGAGGGACCCATGGCTCCAGCTGCATATGGAGCACATGCTGGCCTTGTCGGTCACCAATGGGAGGAGTGGCCCTTGTTCTGTGAAGACACCATGTCCCAGTGTAGGAGAATGCCAGGGCAGGGAGGAGGGAGTGGGTGGGTGGGTGGGGAACACCCTCATAGAAGCAGGGGGATGGGGGATAAAATAGGGGGCTTCCAGAGGGGAAACCAGGAAAGGGATAACGTTTGAAATGTGAATAAAATATCCAATAAAAAAAGAACACGAAAAAGAGGTGTTTACAACTTCTAAACAGAGGCAACGTTGTCATTTTATTTTTGTGTTACGTTCGTTTTATTTTTGGTTTTTAATACATCTCTGGGTTGGCATCTGTAGCTTATGCAGATCTCACTGTATGGATGAGTCTGACTCAACCTTATGGCAATTCTCCTGTCTTCTGTCTTACCCTTACCTCTCAGCAATGTCTTTCAAGAGAGGTGGGTTTTGTCTTGAGACTATTCACCATTATTTATACAGTGGAATGAGGATCCACCGGATGTCCTGATAGGCCTTCCCCAGCTGCCGTTGGCCATTGCCCTCATATATAGGGAAGCAGATTTGGGTCTCCGGCTGTCCTGACTTGTCACGCCAGGAATGTGTGATGCGTCCTCAATCAGTGTCCTTTCGTAGCATCACTTGATGGTTTTGTTTCAGTAGCACCATCTTTATCTGGAAAGCCATGTGAATAAATAACCCAAATAACAAACAGAAATGTTTTTTAATAACCTTAATTTTCTCCAGAAGTAGTCTACCAGAATGAGGATGTGTGTGTGAGGAGATGTGAATAAAGAAATAGCTACGATAGATGAAGGTTCCTGTAGGGAGTAGAGAAACAAGACTATGTAGCCAAAGCTAGACTTGAACTTTAAGTTCTCTGGCCTGTGCCTCTGTCCTTTTTGACTGAACAAGATGTTTTAAAACGTGATGAAGAAGGAAACTATATCTTGAATATGAAGCTCATCTGTTTTTTTAAGTTGTCTTAAGACTGATAATACATTACGAGTACAAGTCGAAGTAAAAGCTTGAAAGTTGCATAAATTAAAACTACTGCAATTGTGGATAGTCCAAAACCAAATTTCCTTAAATGGCTTTAGTTTTTCTCAGCTGCAATAATGCAGTCATACTTGAATGTTATTGCCAAGTTTGTTTATTAGAATATTGTTTGTGAACAAATAGGAAAATTAATCCTCTCAATATTAACTAAATAATAACTTGATGAAGGTTTTAAAACAGTTTGGCTGGCGGTTTTTCTTTTTTCTTTCTCTTTAATTTTTTTTTTCTGCTTAGAAGTGATGTTGCTGTGAAATGTGAGGATAACACTTCATGTGTTACTATTTGTTGTGAAGTGATTTAATAAATGTTTAAACAAGTCATTACCACGTTGACAGCATTTCTTATCATGGAGTTGAGATTTTGATCTTGATTGCCATGTTAAGCTTTCCACCCCCTCTCTCTGCCCAAAAAGGCATGAACACATGCCTGACCTCAGTGGTAGCTAACAGACTGAATTAGATGTGGAAGGCTGTTTTTTTACTTCTCTCTTACATATTAAAGATGGAAGACAGCCAGCCTTACTTTCACCCTGCAGTGGTATTTATATGCGGCAGAAACACTTCATGGTTAGTATATGCCCATCTACAGAGATGACCCAGCTGGTATCTGTGGAGGATGACCCATTGCTGATAGAATGCTAATTTCAACAGAAACAGTAGCTATGTTGATGACTTTAGAATTTGTCTATTCTGGTATCAACTTATAACTAAGAAATATACTTTAACATTCAGGAATCTCTTTTGGAAGGTTCTA
>JADRCC010576629.1:2567-15565 GCA_019843855.1 Hylomyscus alleni
CTGCCTGGCAGCCTACCTGTTTGAATGTTCCCAAGATCCCTGTTATGATGAGCATGCATTAACTCTCAAAACGTTCAAGAAGACGCCCAATTAAAACCCTTCTTCTAAAAGTTGCCTTGATCATGCTGTCTCTTCACAACAATAGAATAGAAACTAAGGTGACAAAATGAGCTCATTGGGTTCACCAAATTGAACTTTAGTGGAATTGTTACTCTGATCTGTCTTTCGTTCTCTCTCTGCAGTGAGTAGAACTCTGTTTATGTCTTTGCAGAGATAGTGTCACATAATATGAGCATACCAGCTTCATTTTCAGAAGAGGAGGTCACAAGTCTCTACTTGTTATTTTGTCTTTACATTTTTCACTTATTATAAAAGCTCATTCATGAACTTGAGGGTAAAATACAGTACACAGTTTCTAAAAAAAAGTACTGTGTTTTTGTTAGTTGAATGTAAACACAAAAATTTAACTCTTTGAGCCAGTCAAGATGATATAAATTGAATCATCTGGGAAAGTGGAACACCAATGTTGAACTGCCTTCGTCGTATTGGACATGTCTGTGATGGCTTTTAACCTGAAATCCTAATAAACCTTTTCCTCTCCAAGTTGGTTTTGGTCAATGTTGTATCACAGCAACAGAAAACAAATGAGTACATTCTCCTCTATACTAAATGCTAGTCAAAAGGTGATTAAAGTTGTTAATTTTTAAGATTCATACTCCCTAAGGAGGCATTTTGGTGTTTTGTTTGTTTATTTGGTAAATTAGTTGCTTTATTTATGTTATATCCTGACCATAGTTTCCCTCTCCCTCCTTTTCTCCCAGTCCCTCCTCCTCCTCCTCTTCTTCCTCCTCCTCCTCTACCTCCTCCTCCTCCTCTTCTTCCTCCTCCTCCTCTACCTCCTCCTTCTCCTTTACCTCCTCCTTCTCCTCTACCTCCTTCTTCTCCTCTACCTCATCCTCCACCTCCTCCTCCTCCTTCTCTTCTTCCTCCACATTCTGCACTCCCCCACTATTTCTATCTCTGTTTCTCTCCAGAAAAGGAGTGACCAAAAGGAGGCATTTTGATGAGAAATCACAGTTCTTTCGAAGGCCAGGAGTTAGAAATTTGCCCTCATTGGGATATCACATCTCTTCATTTGAAAAATTCTTGTTCCTTCCTGACTTCTCACAATGGTCATCACTCACTCCAGTCTTTCCTTTAAACAATCCTTTCCATGCTTTGCATGCATACGAAATCCCGGCAAATCCTGATGATGTATGTTTATTTTCTATCAAAAAGCACAAAAGGAAAATGTGTCCAATGTCTTTGATAAACCCAGATCAAAAATTGTTGGCATTCTAATATACCTTGAGATGTGGAGAGACAGACAGATGCAGAAATCACAGAGATGGGATCTGGGACTCGGAAACACATAACTTGTGCTTTAGGTCATTTAGAAAGAGTTTAGGATTATGAATAGATGGTGGACAGATGTGCCTAGTTCTGAGATTTGAAAATAAACCTTTGAAACATCTGATGAGAGTTCAGGAAACGCACATCCATCATTGTGCAAACTGATTTGAAAAAAATGCTTTCTTTCTTTGTGTTTTCTCAGGCTGAGGGGATGAGGGATGGGAAATTACTTATTAAGTACTTCTGTATAAAAGTATAGCACACAATACACATGTATATGTTGTCACTAATAAAATGAAACATAGTCACTTTCCCTGAAATTTAACTATCTGTCATTGCCTATTCAAGACCACCCTAGCTTTAATAAGACTATGAGTGATGTTGTCCCTCCACCCACTTGTATGAAATATATTTGCTAGACTGAATGGAAAGACTGGTCTTTCTTTAGTGGGAAGCAGCCTTCATTTCTATAGTGACTATCAAAAACCAGACCAAGCAAATAAACACACCAAGGTATGGGTCAGCTTCTGCAATTTCCAGTTTTGTGCAAATCCAGAAAGTTATACTAGGGATTTTGCAGACAAACAACTATTTCAGTACTGAATTTGTCCAACTATGGTCACATAGACTAACCCTGTGAAAAGAAAGTACCAAGTCTCCATGCTACATTTGTAAGCCTTTAGTCACATGAGATTGGATTTATCTTTGAGGCTTAGTTGTTCTATTATCAAACATTCTGTTCTATCTGTTACAAGGTCACTGTGAACATCTCGTAAAGTGATGAAAAAGATAGTGCTCTAAGAGCTGAGAAAAAAATCTACAAAATATAGAATCTTAGCCAGCAGTCCAGGGAATCAGCAATGTTCCAAAAGATTAAGATCTCAACTTTGCATCTTGATGAAAAACATTACTTCCAGGAAGCAATGCCCTCCTCCTAACACCTCTCCAGGGGGCAAATGCCTTCCACTTAATCATCAACATCACCACTTTCTCCTCTGAGAGCCATATCAGATGATGAATCACACTGGAAAAGATTTAGCCTCACCCCTTGCTACGCTGGGAAAGTCTGAGCTGGTCACGGCGTTTGTCCAGAGCCAAAACCAAAACTCAAGGTCTATAGAAAAATTGATATTTTCAATGTTTATTTCCCTTCTTTCTATCTCTCTTTCTTTGTAGGTGTGTGTAGTGTGTATGTGTGTGTGTTTATCTAGTAAGTAAGTATAGTGTGTATATATGATCATGAGTGTGCACACATGTATAAGCTAGAATGTGCAGAGGTCTACGTTCTGTATCTTTCTTAAATTTTCTCTATCTTATCATTTAGGGTGGGGAGTTGGATGAATCCAAAATTCACTATCTTAGCTAGTCTTGCTGTTTAGCAAACCCACAGGATCTTCCTCTCCTCCCTTCCCAAGTGCTGGGGTTTCAGACAATGCTGCTATATTCAACTTTCTACAAAGATACTGGGATACAAACCATTTCTTTTCTCTCTGCCCAATCTCCCCAGCCCCCAACAATATATGTTTTCTTCCTTTATTTTCACTCCAAAGTTGTTCATCCTGTTTTGTCTTCTCAGTATGTTCTCTCTACTTCTGAGTACAGATGAATAACTATCATGAGTTTGCTCATTCCCAAACAGTTGTTGGGACCAGACACATGTTGCATACTGAGTTATGCTTGGAGTTAATGGTGCATACGATGGACGAGACTTCAGGCCTCAAATATAGAAACAATAGTCAATTGTGAGCAACTGAAAGTGACAACCAGAAAGTCCACAAGTCTATGTACATACTCAGACACAGAGAAGGTAATATTTGAAACATTCACATCCTGTGGCTCATCTCCTCATTCCAGTGCTATCCCCGAGAGCTCCGCTCCAGTTTTAGGATAGTGGTGAATGTTACTCAAATGTAGAAAGATCTAAGTCGTGAGAAGATGACTAGGACTTACCTATCTTACTCCAGCTTTACCTTCTTTATGTAATAACATCCATGGCCACATCCTCTCTTTAGATCTGTGCCAAATCTCTCATCTTTATCCTCTGAAACTTCTTTTAGCCCAGTCTCACCTATTTATTGGCCATTAAAATTTAGCATAGTAAACCACATGTGTATTTTATTTTTTATTTTTTCAGTGCCTGTTGGTTGTAAGCCTCTATTGAAATGACATGATTATGCCTCATATTGTTAGAGTAGAAAATTAGGATTGAAAATAGTAAATATTTAAGGTATGTGTTGACAATCTGTTACTATGATCTCCCTGCTATCCCTCCTTGCATGTACTAATGAATCACTTCTCCTGACCTGTCCTGGGATTCTCTAAGCAAGTGCATTGCTAATTGGATTCATGTTTGATTCTCAAAATTTGCTTTGGAGTATTGCTTTTAATTAGTTTAAAATTTGCTAAGAATATTTTAACTGTCCTTAAATATGCATATAGAACTATACATGTATTTAAAATGTTTCTGATATCTACTGTACACACATTGGTGCAGCCCGATAATCATATCTTTCTGAAAATCTCAAAGGAATAATGCTTCTGGCATCCTGCAAACAGTTGAAATGCCGCTACAGTTTGCAGCTGGCTACAGGTGAGTTAGAAATTGCTCAGTTGTGCAGAAATAAAGTGTATAAATACATTGGATTCTGAAGCTTAGTTGAATGTCATTTATGGCATTTATTTTAAATATATACATATATATATTATTGCAACTATTAAAAGTAAACTTCCTTTTAGTACTTGATAATTATGAATTTTGAATTTGCACAACAAAAATGATTTCATGCACTGAAGCTGTATCATAAGATTTTTACTTTGGAAAAAGATTCCTCTGCTAACTATGGCTAAAAACTGTTGATGTAAGCTCTTGTCCCGCTCCATTTCCCATTCACATTTGTGATATCTTAGCTGTACTGGAAGCTTCATCATATAAATATAAATATTCAAATAAGAAGAACTGCTGTTGCAAATGGCATGGCACACTTCTATCTCTCAAGGTTTTACTCAGAGACAACAATAATTTTACTTCTCAGGTTGACTTTGATTTATTATGGCTAGTCCTTTACCTCAGAATTATATATATCAAAATATATACAATTCTGTACATATCTATGTACATATGTATGATACAACTATATAGAAAGTAGACATGTATTTATGATGTTATTTTCATTTATGATTTATGATGTTTTATTCATTCATATATACATGTATTTATATATTCCCATACGTATACATACACGTATGGAATTAGCATTGATACCGTGTACACATGTGCATGCCTTGCTGGTTGACATTATAGAAGAACACATATCAATAAGATAATATTCTCTGAATATGAAGACATCACTCATTTCAAACTTACTTGTTGCAACCTAGACGTCTGTTTTGCATAAATTATGGAAAAATAATATCATCATGCCATTTGAAAGACAGGCATTATCCTTAGCAATAAGGAAAACATAAAAATGGTATAGGAAGATAAATCACTATATTTTTATGTAAAATCATAGAATACTAATATTTTACATTAAGTAGGGAAAGGTGGAATGATAAAAGATGGGCAAGATACTGATTGATATCAATCATTTTCAAAGCTAATTAAAATAAGAATATAACTTGATGCATAATTTTTCCAGATAGCACATTGTTCCAGAAAGTTAAGGTTCCTCATCCTTCTACTCTTTTTAATCCTTCCTTCTAAATCTGTGGTTGTGTACTGTTTAGTGCTAAGATCCATTGCTTCCATTAAATTCACTCTCTGAATAACTTAATAGTTAATTGACCCTCATAAAAGCATAAAGCATTATTACATAGTCTGTAATAATGTCTCTAAGATTCATAGTGGGTACTTTGTTGTTGCTGCTGCAACTGTACTCTTTTCATGTTAACTCAAATGAGTGGCCATGCATTTTCATTGACTTTTTGTCTTTGATTACCAAGTCACTTTCTGTCGCTACAGTGACTCTTGAGGAGAGGGTTACTCTAACTGTGTAGGAAGCAATTTGGACAGTGCTTAGATTTGTTAGTGTCATTTTCACGTTACATTCTGAGGTTCTTCCTGTTTTTAAATTTCTATGTAGGTATAAATTCGAAAAGAGTGACCCATCCTGCCATGAGGACTATATCTCTCTTATTTTGTCAAATTGACAAAAGTCCTGCTAGTAATAGATGCTAATCTATCCAGAAAGATTACTATTCCCAGAAGCAAGGCTCATACTTCAAAAGGTCTTCTCTCGAGATCCTTTCACAATGATGCCAGCACATAAATATGGTTTTGAGTTGTCCAATTGTTAGTGCATATTATGTTTCTATGAATTTTTTTCTTTCTTTTCCTAAGTGTCCTTTTATGTTGGACTTTAGAGACAAATTTTGCTATCTAACCCTGGCTGGTCTTCAGCGCATGATACTCATCCTGCCTCAACCTCTCAAGACTATGGATTAGAAGCACGAGCCATATGCTTGGCTATACTTTCTGTGGCCACGGCAATTCAAATCCATGGGACCTGTGCATGCTAGGTCAAGTGTTCTACCATCAAGCTACATTGTCTTAACTTATGTAATCATTTCTAAAAGTGCTGCTTAAGAATGGCAATGGAGATGTATGAGATGTCTTTTACCCTTAGTACATGATGAAGCAGGATGTGTTTCTGTTTGTTGTCCTGACTCATCAGTGGAAAAGGATTTTTTCCAGTTCAGCTTTAAGCAATAGATCTAAGTTCCTACCTGCAATTGGATCAGCAGCTACTACAGAGCATGTTGCCACTGTCTAGTGGGAGCCATTTGGATAGGCCACCTGAGGCAGGTACTCATTTTATTTGGCCAAAATAAGGATTAAAGGAACACTTAAATAAAATATTTTTTTAAGTTAATGGAATTTACCTGGCTTTCAGTGAAAACAAAAAGATTTTAGGAGACAAAGATAGCAGCCAAAACCAACATCCAAATTTTAAAAATCAATTATATTTAAGTGCTGTGTCTTAGATATAATTGACATGAGTCAAATTTTTGGTTGCTGTTGAGTACCTAGGAACATTCCAGCGATTCATTTTCCCTGGCACCCACAGTATAGGAGACATTAGCATAGTCAGTAAAACACACCTTTGTAGTGCTAACTCGGAAGGCATAAAAGTTAATGAGAAAAAAACACTAGAGAGTTGTCTCATGTAGCATTGTTGAATAATTATTTGTAGTGTATCGAAAATAGTATAAGCAAAGCTGTACTAAATAACCATACACCACACCATGTCTTTGCTCTATATTGGACTAGCTATGTTAAATAGCCTACCTATATTAAACCAATTAACATAAAGGTATTCTAAAGATATCATAATGGTTTAGTTCCTTTTAGATAGTTAGAATCCTGCTGAGCAATACATACAGAGTAGTTGCAATATTATTGTGTTATATTGATTACTACGGCATTTTTCTCCTACAGGATGAATACATTTAAATAATTGAAAATTTAGAATTCACTTCAATTCACTTAGCAGAGACTCAGAGATGAGAGGATTTTGATGAATAGTTGGAATGCATATATAAATAAATTAGGGGAAAGTAAGAATTAAGTTATAAACTGGGCTTTACTTTAATAATTTGTACTTTATCGCAGTCATTTGCTCTTAGAAATAAACAGAGTAGTTGATATCCTAGTACAGGCCAAATACTCAGATATTAAATATTACCTTTATCATCATTGTTAAAAGTATATTATTGCAATCAATATTTAGGAAATAACAGGCAGTATCTTAAAACTCCTTTAAAAACTACTCAGTCTGTAATTCTATGAGCTAAATGTTAAGGTTACAGTACCCAGAATGCCATGCAGCTTTTTATACCACACAGCATTAAATGAGTTGAAAGCATTGAACACATGACCTTGGTTTTAGAAAAACAATGAATGGTACTGGCTCTAAACTCTGTAAGTCCTTCAACCTGTGGTCTGGCATACCATGTTCATGTATAAGACTTGTTCTCTCTGGGTGCAAAAGTTTCCCAGAAGACTTGAGCAAGTGTTCCACATATATTTATCACACATGCTGCGAATCGTCCCACAGCTAATCTCATCGCTCCATGCGTGGCTCCTTCAGGTGAAGAAACTTTAGTTGACTACAATTTCCTACCAATCAATATTGATACAAAACGGTCTAACGATGTAATAGCAGTTTGTTGGATGGACAATGTACTCCCTAAGAGACAAGCAATTCTGACCGGAGGGTACTTCCGTGTTTAACAATCCATCTCTGCCTCACTCAGGAAGTTGATCTCCATGTTGAAGGTGTTGCTGAAATATTGAGTGAAAAACTGTCGAAATGAAAAATGATTCCTCCCTATAGTAAGAAATATAGAAACTAGGATCAAACATTCGTGACGAGACCAAACTCTCTTCACTACCACAGTGTCTAACATAAATGTCTCCATTCAAAATGATTTTAGAAATAAAACTGAAATTGCTCATAGATTCTTTGAGAATATTTGAGCCTTATTTAAAAAAAAAAAAAAAGGTCCCATGAAAGGAAATGGGAAAATACCATTCCAATATCAATATATGAGCCCTAAGAGGACAATTCAACTGAAGAAATATTATGTGGGAGAATTGACTGTCCTTGTTAAATTAAAACCTGCTTGAATTCAGAAATGATTATTCAAAGAATGAGGTAGTTAAAGTGTTAGCCATATATTAAAAAATGCAAACCAAAAAAACCCACATCAGGATTATTTTACTATGTTCATATTTTGTTATTGGTACTGTATTTCTTCTGATATTGAAACAAGCTAATTTCTGAGCATGTAATAAATTTTTATGCAGTGTGTTTCATACTTACTATGACTTCTGTGAGTGAACAAACTTCAGCAAAATCACAAGTCAGGTAAAAAAAAAATGTTCTCTGCAAAGAAATGATTACTTCTGGGCTGGCAGTGAGAAGCAACTTACTTTGTAACTATTGGAAAGATTTGGATTTTGAAGAAATCAATTTTTTTCCTTTCATTGACTAAAATGATATTTTGTAAATATTTTTGAAAATTCCTGTAAAGCTGCTGGGGAAAATATTTTGACTCCTGGTGAAGTAAAACATGTAGCTAAGACATGCTCCTTAATTAAACTAGGGTTCAAGTGTTCTTTTACACATTTCCCCTTTCCATTGCTAAATGAGTACTTTAAAAAAAAAAAAAAAGCTTTATCTCTACATATAAAAGATTTGTCAAGAAAGGCAACAGCCATGAATAATACAGGGACACAGTGTTCTTAAAGGCCAGAAGAGTTCAGAATGAGACTTTAAAACATGCAAAGAAATCTATAGCTCAAATTAGAACCTCAGTCTGTTGAACTGAACAAAGTGGTTTGCTTGTAAATCACGGTAGATTCAGCAAGAGTCCCCCAGGTTCTCACCTGATCTCTTTATCCCCTCTAATTGCTCCCCTGCTTTTCTTTGATAGCAAGAGATACAGCTGAGTTTATTGCTGCTTTGGGCATGAGTTGAACCAGGAAACTGGGGGTTGAAACTGTCCTAGCTGTTTGCTACCTTTTCAAACAAAACCTTTGCAACATCCTTCCTATCTGGCTCTTGGCTTACATACCTATTCCAGGCCAGCAGACCTGCTGGCTCATTTCTCTAATTCACATTATAGCACCCCTCAGCCTTCCTGCTTGCCCTTAAAGGGATCTCTAGGTTATTTGCTCTGACTCCGTTTTCTCACCATGCTTGATAGGACATGCACAGATGATATCAATGAACTTATTGAATCCTTTGCTGGTGCTACCCAGTTCTCTTTCCCGCAGAAGTACTGCACATAACTTGAAGCTAAATCAAATTACCCTGTCAGTGTGTAGGCTCTAAAGAGTCTAAGAAGGAAATCTGGGGTAAAATTAAGTTTCTGCTTTTGTGTTATATGGAAAGAGATAGGAAGGCCTTGCCTTCTGTTGCCTGTAGAAATAATAGAAAATTCTATTTCTCCACCTATTGTTCTCCAATCTTTTATCTCTTTGCCTTAGATCTCTTTGCCTCTCAAGACGAGCAGCAAGCATCTCAGCAGTCTGGTGTTTGTGTGAAGACCTGAGACAGCCATCACTCTGACTTCAAGCTACTTTGGCCAGGGAACTGTTTACATGGTGGGTGTTTTAGAATGATTTTTCTCTTGCTGTGTGGATAGACTTCTAAACTATCTCCCCTATCAAATGTAGGTACTTCTAATTGGCTCCAACTGCAGAACAGGTAGATAAATAGAACACATAAGCACCTCCATGCCCTTGACCCAGATTCATCAACTGTGTTTTTAATTAGTTCTTGTCAGTTTTTTATTTGTGTATGTATGTGTGTGTTTGTGTGTGTGTGTAATTTGTGTGTGTAGGTGTGTATGACTCATTTGAATAGATTATAGTCATCATGAAGCTCTAGAGACCCCATAAAGGTGTCACTAAATAACAAGAACACTCTTGTGAGCACATACTGAAGTACCAAAAGCATTTTACAAAAACAATCCATATTTATTCCATCTTTAAATTTTCTCAACTGTTAATTTCCTGATTCATGATCCTCTGCATATTTGTTATGGTTGTTTAGAATGGTGTTCTCGTGGGACAACAACAGTGGGAGCAGGGGCTGTCTCTGACTCTTTTGCCTGCTTTTTGGACCCCTTTCCTTCTATTGGGTTGCCTTGTCCAGCCTTGATATGAGAGTTTGTGCCTAGATTTATTATATCTTGTTATATTCATTCTTGGAAGCTTGCTCTTTTCTGAAGGTAAATGGAAGACCAGTGGATCTGAGAGAGACAGAGAGAGAGAGAGAGAGAGACAGAGACAGAGACAGAGACAGAGACAGAGACAGAGAAACAGAGAGACAGAGAGATAGTAAGTAGGGGAGGGGCTGGAAGGAATGGGGGATGTGATATATGAGAGAATAATGAACAAATAATGAACACATAAACACATATAGATTTTTAATTGTTATGCCTTTGTTGTCATTTATCTTTCATGACATGATTTTTTTTCAAGAATCTGAAAAGGATATCAAGTAAAACAATTCATCTAATTATTTTCATTCAATTGGATAAAATATTTTTCTGGAGGTAGAATGTCCTGTACTTCCCATTATGTTGTCTTACAAGTATAGACTGCCAATAATTTCATGGTTGATGGGATATTAACTTTGGTCGCTTTGGTGGGGCTGTGTTAGGCAAATCTTTCCATAGTAAAAGGCTTTTCCCCCTTTGTAATTCATAAGTGGACTGACACTATGGGGATTCATGAATATTGTTCACTATAAACAACATGTTCACTGATTGCAATATGCATTGATGATTATTATCTTGGGTAATTATTATATTAAGAAAAGCACTTTCCAATTGTATCACCCTTTCCATACTCATAAGCTGATATTCTTTGGTTAAATATTGTTCTCTCTTTTTCCAAATTATGATGATGGACATAAGAATCCTCTTCAATTCAATCGGCTTTATAATTGAATGTATATGAAAAACACTATAGAAAAGTCTTTTATTAAGATGACAAATTCTAAATATATATGGATTCACTTTTTAAGTCAGGGTTTGTTTGGAACCACCAATGCAGACTCGTGAAATATGTGTTCCCTACTTTCATCATTGCAAGCTTTTCAAAACCGACATGAAGAGAAATGAGGTCTCTGTTTCTTGGAACTCAGTTAACTCATCAGATGGCCAGTTGGATATGGGAATTTTCACTAACAGAGAAAGCAGAGCTAAGTGTAGAGTTTGGCAATTTAGACCATGACAGTTCTTCTGCATTTTTTGGGGGGAAAACAAAAAGAGTTCCATATTGAGAAGATGAGTTCTTTGGAAAGATAAAATAAGAAATTGATTAGCTAAAATAAAGACAGGGGAAAAAATTCTAAAGAGTCAGCCAACACACTAATCAATGCAACCCAGAAGCTATCACGACACATAATTGACTTGTCTAGGTTTGTGGAAGGGCTGCTGGTGAGCAGTGCATTTTTAATAAGGAAACCAGATGTGACATACATTTTATCCAATTTTTCTTTCGTGTTCTTGGCCTGCTACAATTACATAGGTCCAATGCCAAGCCCCTATATCAACACAGCAGTGTTCTCCCACCAATTGTAACTAACCCTTAAAAAGTGTAAAAGGGTAAAAAGGATTTAATATTAATTGCATACTTAAGTAAAATTTCACAAAAAACTTTTAGAGTTCAATTTATATCCTAAAGAATTTTTAGTTTGCTTAAAATGATCACAGTTTTAAAAGGATGTTCCTGGCTATTGCCATTTTCACTTCGATTTTCATTTCCCAGAAATTGTTTTAGCTTTTTCTCACTGTGGAATCATATTTAAATGATGTACACAATGTTTTTCTAAAAAAAAAATAGTACTAAGAATAAAGGACAAAGAGACTAACAAGCAAAGAATAGAATAGAATAAAAAGAGAGATAGTAGAAGAAGGAGAGAAAAAAGAGAGAGGGGAAGGAAAACTCGAATCTTAGTGAAATCAAGTTAAAGTTAAAAGAACATAAATACCTTACTTGATTGGTTATTAGTCAATTCGAATAGCATGTTTTACTGCACACGTGCAAAGACAAAAACTCCCTCCCTTTCTTTCATCTTTTCTTTCTTTCTGCTTCCACATTGGAGAAATAGTACAGTATACACACACACACACACACACACACACACACACACACACACACATAATAAAGAATGAGAAAATGGAGATTTTAAATGTGCCATAGGCAAACAGGTCCAATAAGAGTTCTATGCAGTACCAAACATGTAGAGAGTGTTAAAGGGAACTAACTTAATTACAAATCACTAAGTCAAAAGAATAATTAACTTGATAACAAGCTTTTAGTTTTCTGGATGCATCCAGAACTTTATACAGTTATCTCATTTAATCTCCACAACAGCTGTATAAAATAGATACCAATTTTATAACTTAGAATGCCTCTATTTGCCAGATTTTCTAGATGATGTATTTGAGGCTTACAGAATACTCTGAGGAGTATTCTCCTTGTGAGTATCTGAACTCAGCTGTCCCCACTAACTTGGAAGTACATGTCGGTGGCTGGTTAACAGGATTCCATCTACAGACAGTGTCAAGGAAAGAAACTTCACAGTGTACACTGCCCATCTGCAAGATTAGATATGCAAGCCTACTTGTGTGCTCAGCTGGCTTCCTAAGACAATGCATGCTACTGTCCTGAAATGAAACACCAACTTTAAAATTGCCTTCTATATGTGTATTTTATAAATAATCCTAATATACCTTAGACAAAGGCAAAGGGCATGGAATATAGTTCAAATAAAGTTGTTAGGATGTGCCTCTGTGATTCGTTCGTTTTTGGAGATGCTTTGACAGG
Organism: Hylomyscus alleni; assembly: GCA_019843855.1. Taxonomy (NCBI): domain Eukaryota; kingdom Metazoa; phylum Chordata; class Mammalia; order Rodentia; family Muridae; genus Hylomyscus; species Hylomyscus alleni. Next base: position 15,307 of record JADRCC010576629.1, read on the forward strand.
GTACATTCTCATTAGTAGCTTGTTTCCTGGGCTCTAACTGCAGTGTCCTTGTTTAAACAAATAGCAATGAATGCCATGCATTCAGAGAAATGTTTGCACTGAATTAGGGTTTAGGATTGTTCTTTGCATTGGTCTCATTCCAGGAAGTAACTGACTCGTTTTATAATGGAACCATCCTAAAAGGATAAATCAGGGTGACCCACTTGGAGTCTTTTAAAACAATGGCTACATCTGCATTTCTAAAAAATAAAAAAAAAAA
>JADRCC010576630.1:0-11694 GCA_019843855.1 Hylomyscus alleni
ACTTCCTGGGAGTCAAGCTGTCTCTGGGTGTGGGGAGTGGGGAGTCTAAAGCATTGGCTCTGCTGCAAGGCAGAAGGAACATGTACCTATGGCAGGGCAGATAGGTCCCACCTCTAACTCTAATTTACCATCTTGTCACTAAAATACTCCTGTCTAAAAAATACTCCAATTATATCATTATGCTTCTTAAGACAAGATAATCAACATATGTCTCCTATCATTAGAATCCTTTTCTTTTAACTCAAAACATGGTAGGAAAGCCTATGCTTGTCTGTCCTGCTTGATTTTATGCTAAATGTCATTGCTGATACAAAAAAGATAAGAAAGAATATAAGATGTTGGAATAGAAAAGAAAACTCTAAACTTTTATTTTTCATTAACATGTTAAGCCAAATAGAAATCTGCAAAATTCTTGACAGTTGCTATTATTATAGTAGCTATCATGTATGGTCAACCTCCTCCAGAAACCATTAACAAATAGGAACATACTTTTAAGGAGTCCTTATTTAAAATGGCAATCAGAAAACAGAGCCTTTCTGCTTAGGGCTAAGGCCAGAACAGTTCAAAGGAACTAGCCTAAACTCATTAGTATGAACTAAAGCCATTTTAAAATCCATCTTTCTCCTTATCTATGCTTGTCTGTCCCAATTCATCATTAGGTCTTGAGTCTCCAGATTGTAGCTTGTGCTGTCATTGCCTCTGCTGGCATTGACTTCTTTCTGATCACTCTCCCTCCAAAGGGATTTCCCCAACTTCTCCAACATGAAATGTTGCATGTGGTTAGATCTGCTACCTTTCATTGAATGTGTGATGTAATCAGTGAGCAATTTCATGTGAATAGTGAAGATCCTGAGCTTTGTCAAGGTATGGTTAGAGCTAACTCATCCTGTATCCCTTCTGGGAAATACCACTGAGCAGCTATGTTAAGACCCAGTGAATGACCAGTATGTAAGAAGTAAGTGCTCTGTAGCAGATTTTGGCTACCTATGACACCTTTGGTAAAATCTAGCTCAAAGTCTGTTTTCATACAAGTGATGATAACACTAATTGTAAATAAGTAAAGTCCTAGTGAATAAGTGAGGTTGCTGCAATCTGTTTTCCTGGAGAAATTCTGAGTTAAACGTGTATCAAAAGAAGTAGAGGCTCACAGCCATCCATTGAACTGAGTACAGGGTCCCCAATGAAGAAGTTAGAGAAAGAACCAATGGAGTTGAAGGATTTGCAGCCTCTTGGGACGAACAACAATATGGACTGACCAACGCCCTCAGAGCGCCCAGGGACTCAACCACCAACCAAGGACTATACATGGTGGGACTGATTGTTCTGACAACATGTGTATAGTAGAGGATTGCAAAGTCAGTCATCAATGAGAGGAGAGGCCCTTGGCCCTGTGAAGGCTCTGTGTCCCAATGTAGGGGAATGACAGGGCTGATAAGTGGGAGAGGGTGGGGTGGCAGACATGGGGAGGGGGAAGGCAACAGGGGTTTGTTCTAGTTGTTTTTGTTTGTTCATTAAAAATAAATAAAAAAATAAAAATAAATAAAAAAAGCATGTAGCTCACAAATCCTAATATAATGTTTGACCTTTTGAGAAAAGCCTTGTCAGTCCCCAATTATGTAATAGAAACTTTTAAAAAGATTGATTAAGACTATTTGTTTTTGCCCTTGAATCTAGGGTTAGAAACTTGAGCATTACATAGAAGGCTCTAAAAATCCATTTATATTTTTAACATAGTAATAATGAGTTAGAAGAAGAAGCATCCTTAGAAAGACTGGTTTGGGAAAATTATGAATTAAAAACTAGATTGGAAGTACACTATAGGCAGAGAAGGTGATTACTTGATGATAGGATTAGTTCAAGTGGGAGATGATTAGGCCTTAGACTAAGGTGGCAGTCACATGAAAAAGTCCATTGATATGAGAATGTACGGAAATCTTATTGACTATGTGTTAAAACTCAATGCTGTTGTTAGAGAAGTTCACTGGACTCCTACCACCAATGGGTCAAAACCCTAAATGTCTTCTTTTTTTTTGTCTTTTTTTTTAATTAGATATTTTCTTTATTTACATTTCAAATGATATCTCCTTTCCTTGTTCCCCCCCTCCCCCTGCTCACCAACCCACCCTCTCCCACTTCCTGGCCCTGGCATTCCCCTACACTGGGGCAAAGGACTAAGGGTCTCTCCTCCCATTGATGACCGACTAGGCCATCCTCTGCTATACATATGCTGCTGGAGCCATGAGTCCCACCATGTGTACTCTTTGGTTGGTGGTTTAATCCCTGAGAGCTCTGAGGGTACTAGGTAGTTCATATTGTTGTTCATCCTAAGGTGCTGCAAACCCTACAGCTCCTTGGGTCCTTTCTCTAGCTCCTTCATTGGAGACCCTGTGCTCAGTCCAATGGATGGCTGTGAGTACCCACTTCTGTATTAGTCAAACACTAGCAGAGCCTCTCAGGAGATAGCTATATGAGGCTCCTGTCAGCCAGCACTTGCTAGCATCCACAATAGTGTCTAGGTTTGATGACTGAATATGGGAAAGATTCCCAGGTGGAGTAGTCTTTGGATTGTCCTTCCTTTAGTCTCTGCTCCATGGTTAATCTCTGCAACTCCTTCCATGGGTATTTTGTTCCCCCTTTGAAGAAGGAATGAAGTATCCAAATTTTGGTCTTCCTTCTTCTTGAGTTTCTTGTGGTTTGTGGATTGTATTTTGGGTATTCCGAGCTTCTGGGCTAATCTTCACTTATCAGAGAGTGCATACCATGTGCGTTCTTTTGTGATTGGGTTACCTCACTCAGGATGATATTCTACAGGTCCATCCATTTCCCTAAGAATTTCATAAATTCATTGTATTTAATAGCTGAGTAGTACTCCATTGTGTAAATGTGCCACATTTTCTATATCCATTCATCTGTTGAGGGACATTTGGGTTGTTTCCAGTTTGTAGCTATTATAAATAAGGCTGTTATGAACATAATGGAGCATGTGTCCTTATTACATGTTGGAGAATCTTCTGGATATATGCCCAGGAGTGGTATAGATAGGTCCTCTGGTAGCACTATGTCTTATTTCCTGAGGAACCACCAAACTGATATCCAGAGTGGTTGTACCAGCTTGCAATCCCACCAGCAATGAAGGAGTGTTCCCAAATTTCAACAAAAATAAGAAATCATTATATTTTTGTTGCCATTTTTGTGGAAAAAGTTAAAATGCAAATTATGATGGTTTGTATATTCTTGGGCCAGGGAGTGGCACTATTAGAAGGTGTGGCATTGTTGGAGTAACTGTGTCACTGTGGGCATGGGCTTTAATATCCTAGTACTAGCTGCCTGGAGGTCAGTCTTTTCTTAGAGGACTGTAGATGAAGATGACCTTTCAGCTCCTCTTGCACCATGCCTGACTGGATGCTGCCATGTTCCTGCCTTGAGGTACTAGACTGAATGTCTGAACCTATAAGCCAGATACAATTAATTGTTGTCCTTACCATAGTTGCCTTGGTCATGGTGTCTGTTCACAGCACTAAAACCCTAACTAAGACACAAATCAACAGAATAAAAGCATATAGGACTCTGTTGTTTGCAGAGCATTTAAAGATGCATTTGAATTATGGTGTTGGATGTAGATCAGTTTTACCTCTCTTACCTTGGAATGGGAAGCAAGGATTATAGTTGATTCAACTCCTATGTAGTTATTTTACATTCGAGTTTCTGTTCTCCTTACACTTGTCATTCATGCCAATAGTTGAAGAGATGCCCATTTTACACTCTCCTTTCACTGATGTTCAGTGTAGATGGTGACCTTGCCACTTTACAGTCTGCTTCTACTCTTTGAAAATTTCAAGTCTTTCAAAAGGTGATCCCTAGTATGTAAGGGATCATGATAAGAAAATTATTATAGGAACATGAATATTTTAATAGTTTAAACTGGCTCATGGAAAACATACTTCTAAATACTTTCCTATTATTATTCTTTTAAAACTAATATTTAAAGAATTTTTTGAGAGAACCCATTCAATATTTTTCATTTTGAAACAAATTTGTTTTGCCTTCTAATAATTATTGAAGATTGACCCTACATGTCTGTACTGGCTGATTTTTTGTGTTAACTTGACACAGGCTGGAGTTATCACAGAGAAGGGAGCTTCAGTTGGGGAAATGCCTCCATGAGATCCAGCTGTGGGGCATTTTCTCAATTAGTGATTGAGAGGGTAGGGCCCCTTGTGGGTGGTGCCATCCCTGGGCTGGAAGTCTTGGGTTCTATAAGACAGCAGGCTGAGCAAGCCAGAAGAGGCAAGCCAGTAAAGAACATCTCTCCATGGCCTCTGCATCAGCTCCTGCTTTCTGACCTGCTTTAGTTCCAGTCCTGACTACCTTTGGTGATAAACAGCAATGTGGAAGTAATCCAAATAAAACCTTTCCTCCCCAACTTGCTTCTTGGTCATGATGTTTGTGCAGGAATAGAAACCCTGACTAAGACAATGTCCCTTCTCATAAAGAGTAATGCTGTAGCAGTTACCATTTTAACCTACAATTTTTATTCTTGTCTTATATTTTACATCCTAATCTCAGTGTCCCCCTCCTTCCCCTCCTTCCTCTCCCTCCCCTCTTCTGGTCTTCCCCCACCCTTCTCCTCTACATCCACACCCTTCTGCCTCTCTTTAGAAGAGAGCAGGCCTCTCAGGGACATCAAACTAACAGGGCATAACAAGCTACAACAACAGGCACATACCATCACATCAAGGCTGAACAACACCACCCATTAGAAGGAAAAGGATCTCACCAGTCATCCTTTTCACCAGTCATGGCGGCAACATTAGGGAGATTGAAGCAGGAAGACCAGATTTTGAAGGCTGTTCTGTATGATCTACATGAAACCCTGTCTTACAAAAAAGGACAAAGACAAGCAAGTAACCAAATATATAAATTAATTAATTAATTAATTAATTTCTCATGTGTATTTTATAATTAAGATAGTTAAAAAATAAACCAACCTTGCTGAAGAAATAATGTAAAATGTCCATTATAATCTCAGTTAACTCAAATCTCTCTTTTAAACAAAATTACCATATGAATGTAAGTATATCATTGGTTGAAATTAATATATGATCAGTGGTGAAAAGGGAAAATTTTTAAGGCTCTGTCAAGTTATGGCATATTGGAGTTAGTTTTGATCACTAAATCTGATTTGCATAAAGCTAATAGTGATTTACGAGAATCTACATTGTACCAACACCTACTAGGCTGGAGTATTCCTTTTACCTCCAGTGATTTTATTTGTAGAGAAGAGTTTAGACCAAAGCATCTCGAGGCAACTCATATCCTCTTATGGTAAGTATGTCTGTCCATCTGCCAAATGTTTGCTGGGACCTGCAGGCAAATGAAACATTCCTTTCCAATTAGCCATGATCATGTTTAGCTCATTCATATAAATTACATTGTACTTAAAAAAAAATCACTAATGAGATCCTAAATTATGTCATTGCAAAAGTCATTATAGAATTATGCAGACACTGCTTAAATAGAACTTGTAATATTAAAATATTTTTATCCAGAGACTTTTAAAACAAATTTTGTTGTCTTACTTTGTACATTAAAACAACATAAAAACAAACCCCCCCCAAACGGGTTTTTTTTTTTTCAGTTTTCAAGCAAAAAAATTTATTTACAAAATAGGGAAGGGGAATGCTGTCAAACAAATTAATAATTTATACCTGAAGGCTGGTTCCATTGATCTGATGCGTCTAGATTTAATGCAGCCCTGACTAGAAACCAATAGAACACAATGAACAAGGTCAGAAGAGAGGTTGTTCGTTAATGTGTGTGGTGTTTAAAGAGCCTTTGCCCGGATGGACTAGGCTGCTTTCGCTGGTGTTACTTTTCAAGTAATTTATGTTAAGCACTATATTTTGTGAAGAACTTTGATCACATTTTCAAGAATAAGTTCTGATTTGATTTTATTCTTGTCTCATAGCACTTCTGTGTGTTCTGGTTAGTAAGACTTCCCTTGCTTTTAGGAAAAATAATTTCCGAGTGGATAAAAGAGGACAATACTATTAATTATTTGACTGCAGAAAGGCCTTTCTACAGACTTTATGCATCTTAACTTATAACTTTGTTTTAGTGTATAGAATATTATGTGCTTCACCACCCTGTTAAAACCTATATCTCTTCTTCATTCAGCCTTATGGGGTCTATTATCCACAGTGTTTGTTGTTGTTCCCATTAATTTAGTACTTGGCCATGTATAAGATTCTTAATAAGGTGGTCCGCTTTTGTGATGAGATTTTAAATAGGACATTCCTGTTTGTGAAAACATTACTCTAAATTTATAGGTGATTGCTTATGTTTAGGGTAACCAATCTCTTTATGAAATTATTTTCTAAATTTTCTATTTTAATTCTTGGAAGCCTCCCAAATGGCAGTGTCATATCAAAAGTTTGCAGAGAAGAATCATTTGTAGATACAGAATTTATTAATATTCTATAATATATAGTATATATCCTTGACATTTTTTACAATCAATAGCATATAATCAGAGCCTAGAGTAATTTGTTGTACCTTCAAAGATAATAATATATTCCTTGACCCTAACCCTTAATTTATTTTACCTCACTGTCTTTTCTTGGGAGGAGAGATTTCTCCTGCTATGTTTGTTCTAGCTTCCATTCAAAATAAATTGGTTGGGGTAGAAAGGGAGACCATGTCTTATAAGTGGTATTTTCCTTTAGCTTTTTAAAGTGTACTATGGACCTCTATCTTCATAGCATCAACATAAAAGTGAATTTAACAGACAATAAATATAATAAGCAGGTAAGAAACCACTGTGTAGCTGGGCAGTGGTAGAGTACGCCTTTAATCCCAGCACTTGGGAGGTGGAGACAGGTGAATTTCTGAGTTTGAGGCCAACCTGGTCTACAGAGCGAGTTCCAGGATAGCCAGGGCTATGCAGAGAAACCTTGTCTCTGAGAAAAAAAAAGAGAGAGAAAAAGAAACCACTGTGTAGTATTAGCTCCTCTGCTGATTCCTAGAGACATCAAACAGTGCTTTAGGTATGTTTTTGAAGGGCTGAAGGGATGATGGCTTAGCAGTTCAGAGCACCTGTTGCTCTTGTGGAGGACCTGTGTTTGGTTTCTAGGACCCAAGTGGTGGCTTGCAATTATCAATAACTCTATAGTGTCTGGGATTCTTCTGCCCTTTTCTGGTCTCTACAGGCACTAGACATATACATGTAGATATATACACACAGGAAGAAACACTCATAGACATAAAATAAATCTTTTTTTAAAAAAAAGTGTGTTGAAGGCTCAGAGCTATTAAAGCAAAACCAAGATTTATTCGTACCCAATGTCTGTCTCTTCAGTCACCAGGTCAGCTAAAGCTACACAGTGAGTCAGTTCAATCTCATTTTCAAGGCCATGGAGAACTTCCCAATATTATATATCACAGACTGAGTCAAAGGTAAGAGATTGAGCAGACCAATCATGAAAGTTTGTGAAGGTCTTTTGATACTCCCAGACTAATTAACTATGACCAATGGGGTAGGATCTGGCAATTAACTAAAGGAGCTAGTTTGAGTCAGTTGCCCATGCTTGAATAAGCAATCATTATCAAAGGACTGTGTACCATGTTTACCATGGTTTGGACAAGCTCTCTTCCACTACACCAGCCAAGTGTGGCCTGAGGAAGATGTTGTATAAAAGTTGCAGCTTCCTTGAAACTTGCTGGTAGCTGTTGTTCATAACCACCATGGATTTCTGTGTCAGAAAAGAATATATGTCACTATAATATATTCAAAGTTTGAAAACTATACATTACATAATAGGGGCAGGTGGAACACTGACATTCACAGTAGTGGTCATCTCCACGAAAAGCATTAGGCTGCAGTGAATTTAAAGAAAAGATGGGATTGAGAATGTTGACAATTAGAAAAAGAAAGCTAAGGCAGGATAAGAAGGCAGAGACAATTTTTTGAGGGCATGAGTCTTAGTTTTCAACAGAGAAGCACAAATTCCACCCAAGTAACAAGTACTAAGGCCTCTCTCCCTTCCCACCACTACACCTGCAATTTTCTAAGAATTAGACCAGAAACCTCCTCTACAGTCAAAGATGTGCACTAAACACGTTATGCAACCCTAGAGGCCCTGGCTTCACCTTTCATATTACAGTTCCATCCATAGCATCTCCAGAGGTGACTCACTTAACTCTGTCATCAAAAGACATAAAAAAGTGAAAAGGAGCTTTTTCCTAACAGTTTGAGAAGAACTTGGAGAGCCACTAAAATGCTATATATGGCTTATCCACTAATAATTGCAGCTTCCCCTGAAGGAACCAATACTCACAGTTTGGCTTGTCTAACTTTCTGTGTGACTCTTAGAGAAGCACATACTGTAATGAGTCTTTGCTTTCCTGAGTTTCTCTCTTTTCCTTAACCCTTATGCTTAAGTCTATAAGAAAACATCTTTAATAGAGTCTCCACCTCTGCTATGTCATACTTGATGTGTTAGTTCAGCGGGACATGTCAGAACATACCACACTAGGCCCAGACAGTTACACGTGTAAGAAGTTTAGTGGTGCGGAAAGAGGGGGAGAGAGAGAGAGATGGAGGAATGTTCCCCGAATATATATGGGTTGTGACATAGCAGCATAGGTAAAGGTGGGAGATGAGCCCAATGGATTCTGGGAATATGGTGGCTGTTGCCCTGGCAATAGGTCTGTGGACCCGCCCATGCATTGCCACAGGCTTTGGATGCCCTGATGCTAACAATACTGGCTGGGCCTGAAATTCTGTCCCGTTTTAAAGCAATGAATTCAGGTTTAGCCTAGGGAATCCTCAGCCTGTTGAGGATAGAAGTGTAGACCTCTCTCGCTCTGTCCCTTCATCACTAACGGAAGTGGAACTCAATCAGATGTACAAGCATGACAGTATTTGTGATATGCTTAATGTTTAAGCACTTTCATTTGATTAGAAATATATCAATGGGATGGACAATGTCTGGACACTAGTAAGAACATCGAACGCTGCCACAGTATTCTTGGTATTATACTACATGAAGCAACATAGAAGTGTTTTGAGCATGGGAGAGAAAGTGAGAACAGCAAGTTACAAACAGTATTGCAGCAGTGTTGTATAAGATGAGTTAACAACGAAGAAAGCGACATTGAAAAGACCTAGACCTTCATAGTCCCTGCTCTGGTGTCCAAGGACACAAGATAATGGTAAGAAAGTGCACTCACAGCCCTTGCTCCAGCCGCCCAGCATGTTCTCAAGAGAAAGGTATAGAAAGTCTAATCAGGTTGGGCAGTGGTGGTGCATGCCTTTAATCCCAGCATTTGGGAGGCAGAGGCAGGCAGATTTCTGAGCTTGCAGCTAGCCTGGTCTACAGAGTGAGTTCCAGGACAGCCAGGGATACACAGGGAAACCCTATCTCGAAAAACCAAAAAAAAAAAAAAAATCTAATCAGTTGTAGTCCATAAGGAAAGGAAGCTGATAACGGAAAGGATAAAGGAGCCCAAGGACCCCCAATTCATGTTAAATTATTGACAGGGGCCTTAGGGCTGAATAGAAGAAGTATTTACAAATAGATTTAAGCAATCCAGGTTAGAGTATTGATCATAGCTCAGTTCTGGTTCTGTAAGGCAATCTAAAGAAGTACTCAGTGCTGGAGCAGACATGCTGGTCTCAGAAGCTGATTTCCTCCTACATAATATTACCTTGTCATCATAGGTCACTGCTCTCCATTGGTGGTGTCTTAGTCATTGTTCTATTGCTATGAAGAGACACCATGACCAAAGCAACTCTCATTCTAAATAAATAAATAAATAAATAAATAAATAAATAAATAAATGGGGCTTGCTTACATTTAGGGTTAGTCCATTATCTTAGCTTATTATCTTTATGATAGAATGTTGCAGACCACAGGCAGGCATGGCACTGGAACAGTAGCTAAGAGCCTAACACCCTGATCCACAGGCATCAAGCAGGCTTCTTAGAGGGAGACTGACATGGGTTTTTGAAGCTGCAAAGCCCACTCCTGGAGACATTCTTCCTCCAACAGTGCCTCACCTACTCCAACAAGACCGTATGTCCTAATCCTTCCCTGAGAGTTCATCAACAAGGGACTAAGCATGGAGATATTGGAGTGTATGGGGTCCTGCCTCATTCTAACCACCATAGATGGGTAGCCTCTGTCCTCTAAGGCTTTCTATTTCTGGAGTCCAAGGTGACAACTGGATGGAGAACAATGGCTACAGACCTTTAGGTATCTTTTAGGTGTCTGGAATTGGACATTAGAAAAAGTAAATGGTAAGATTCCTTGATTACTCTTTTTGTTTCAAGGGGACATGGAAAGGATTAGAAGAAGAAAGGGAGAAATAATGCATTTATATATTTTTAAGTTGAATATAATTATATCATTTTTCCCCTTCTATTTTCTTTTTCCAACCACTTCTATGTACCCAGCACCCTTCTTCTCTCTCAAATTAATAGCTTCTTTTTCTATAATTGTAAATCTCTATCATTCTTTCTCTCCCTCTCTGACTCTCTCTCTCTCTCTCTCTGTGTATGTGTGTGTGTCCTGTTGAGTCTGAATACTGATACTTTTGTGTGTGTGTATATATATATATATAAATTATATATAATAATATATAATAATATATGTATAATTAAATATATATATATATACATATATAATTTCAGGGGTGACTACTTGGTATTAGATAACTCATTGGAGGGCTTTTCATGGGGGCATTCCACAGTTCACCTATAGTTCTTTGTCTAGGGTGGAGGTCTCATGAATTTTCTTCCTTCCACATTAGCAAGTCTATTGGTGTTGTCTTTGTTCAGGTCATGTTTAGCCAGCCATGTTGATGAGACATCATAGGCTTAGCTTCGGCCTTGGTTACTATTATCTTGTGCCTTCAGCCTTGAAGGGACTTGGGAAAGGTTATGTGCCTTGAGTTTTCAGAAAGACACCTCCCTGGATAATTAACATGCCTCGATACAGGGCTAGGCAGATGACATATATAATAAAGGGGACAGATGCAAAATGAAGGTAGAGATGCCAGCTTTATCCTGTGTCTGTGGCCTTGTTGGTCACAACAGTAATGGAGCAGTAATCCAGTGTTTCAGCAAAAGCAATTTCCAAGTGCCTGCTAAAGTAGCGAAGTAGATCCTAGACTTTACTATGTGCAAAGGAGCCATGAAGACTTGGAGCTTTAAGAGCTGCTGCTGCTGTTGCTGTTGTTGTTGTTGTTGTTGTTGTTGTTGTTGTTATTGTTGTTGTTGTTTTTAATCACCAATAACCAAGTATGTGTCTGAGCGTCTGCAGTTTCATGAAAAGCTGATCTTGTTCAGTAATTTAAAGAGCCCATTAAGAATTATTGAGTGTGAAAGAGTCCCTGTTCACCCTTATGAATTGCTGAGCTTTCGGGGCTCTGGAAGTGAGCCTTGCTCTTGGTATAATATATCTAAAGTCAAAGCCAAGCATAAGGTTGAAAACAGGAGACCTCACTTCTCTCTAAAGTTTATGTGGGCCCTGTTTCATGCCATGCCATCTCTCTTTGGAGAAAGCAACTGGAAATCTCATGGCGTGACTCACCCAAAGCACAGCACTAAGGTCTGTGGTTTCTGTGGGAGCAGTGCCAGGATAGATTAATGTATTCTGGTTTAAGACCAAGTGTGCCTTCCAGTTTCTGCTC
>JADRCC010576631.1:0-10555 GCA_019843855.1 Hylomyscus alleni
GATAGTTGGCCTTTTGCTATAATTTTACATGGAAGTGAGGGAGTAGGAGTGAGATTAAATAGGCAGAGAGGGAGAAGGGTCATAATATAGCAAAGTAATAAAGATACCGAACTACCAAGATGACTGACTTCTTCCTCATTCTTCCAACTGAAACAAAAACCTAGCATATTAAAACAAAAAGCCTGGTAGACTTTTTGTCAAGCTGTCAGGATTGTTCTGCTGATGGACTACCCAAGCTTAGGGATGAGAGATCAGGATATGTTTGCCAGAGTTGTTGTCAAGTTGATGCACTCTAATTCAGGGGTGGAAGGCAGAAGATCCTTAAAAGCCCTAGTCTTCAAGCAGAGACCTGGAGTTTGAGCTCCTGATACTTCAGCTGCTTTGTAGAAAGTCTTTGTGTGTGTGTGTAAACCTCACTTCTCATAAAAGCCTTTCTTCTTGGACTAATTTGTCTGCTGCATCTCAGAGTTTTCCTGCTACTGCCTGTTGTGATTTAGATTTTCCTCTCCTTTTAATTCCCCTCCTTTTTAGTCTAGATCCTTCAATGGTAACAGTAGAAAAAGCTTGCTAGTTCTCAGGTCTTTGTTTAGTTTGGTTGCTTTTGGGACACCGGGTTTCTCTGTATAGCTTTGGCTGCGCTGGAACTTACTCTATAGACCAAGCTGGCCTCAAACTCACAGACATCCACCTGCCTCTTGAGTATGGGATTTAAGGCATGCACAGCCACTGTCTTGTTCCCTCCTTTTAAAAGTGTTTTACAATTGCTGATGTCACCCTCAAATTTTTTATTCTTTAGTGAGCTTCTTTGTTGCATTTCTGTGGTACCAACTTAGTTAATTACTTTCCTGGTACAATACTTAAGTGCTTTCCCTCAGAGAGCTTCTGCTAACACAGTGACTTTTGCAACCAGCTATGAGTTGATAGATGCACAAGAGTATACTTGTGTTATCTCTAATGAAAATTAGTCTAAAAGGAAATACAGTGATGATATTATATTTACAAACTATCTTTTAAACAATTTATGAAATCACAAAAAAGACAGAACAGCTGTAATATACATTTCTTTGTTGTTATGACAGAGAGAATGTATATCCAAGTTAAAACTTCTCAGAAAATTAGGAGTAACTTTTATAGCATTTTTGCTTTTAGGGTAAAAATTGTGTTTTAAAATAAAAGCATTGGATGTGTAGCATACCTTTTCATAATACAGGTGTTACACGTTTTGTAGTTTTATATCTCTAATCTTCCTAAGGAGACCAAGAGACAAAAAGATTAGTATTAAATCTTAGTCTTTTATTCTAATTCTCCTAAATTGATAGTAGTTAGAAATTGTATTTCTGAAAAGAATTGCTACCTTGAATTCATTTGTCATTTGTCATAAATGGAGTAGAACAGGCTGTATGGTGGGTATGAGCTGCTTGGCCAGAAAATAGCAAGGCCTAAGTATTGATTATTTCAAATCTAAATAATACCTGGTTGACAGTTAAATTTCATTCCATTTTCTTATAAATATTTACATTGCAATATCAAGTGAGATCTTATTACTACCACAGCTCACCCACTAATATATTCCTGTACTATTAAATTAAGATAATTAATGCTAAAAAGCCAAACTAAATGGTAGATATTATATAGTTGAACAAAGTAACTTATTTGAACTGTTGAGATTATAGATAACACTCAAAGCCAGAAGAACAGCTAGAAATTAGAGAAACCCCCAGAAGCCAGTTAAGGATGCAGGACCAACTGCCTAAATATTTGATCAAGTTCCACATTTACAGACTCAAGAGGAGTCTGTAAATTTTGCTTTAAAAGCACTACTCAAAAGCTTGAGAACAGGACTGGCAAGATGGCTCAATGGGCAAGAACACTGACTGCTCTTCCAAAGAAAGTCCCGAGTAAGGATTCCAGCAACCACATGGTGGCTCACAACCACCCATAATGAGATCAGATGCTCTCTTCTGGTGCAAACGAGGCCAGAGCAAGCGGGGCCTGCAGAGGGTCCTGAGTTCAATTCCCAGCAGTCACACACATGATAGCTCATGGTTATCTGTACAGCCACAGTGTACTCATACACATAAAATAAATAAAGTAAATCTTTAAAAAAAAAGAAGCTTGAGAACAAAACAGATAAGCATCTATATACATACCATGGATTAATTCATATTTAGTATAAATTCAGCTATTCATAGAAAATGGGACAAAATCTAGTTTCTGTAGTATATTCTTTACAGTACTCTATTACTTATAAACATATCAGATATGTAATATCAGGCATGTATACAATTCATGAATAAGAAAAGGCAATCAGTAGAAACCGCCTCTTAGCTACCCTGAAATTTAGCAGACTTCAGTTATTTAAAGAAATCAAGAAAAAGTTGTTTAACAAATTAAAGAAAAGTAGGATACTATTGAATAACAGGTAATCTCCATAGAACAATGCTAACTGTATAAAAACAATAAAAGAAAACAACAACTAGGACATCCTAGAACTAAATATGTAATTACTCATCTGTATTTGCTAGAGAGCTTAAAGCACAGTATCAAGAGAAAAGGATAGGTCACCTGAAGATCACGTACAGATAAGCCTATTCAAAATTAGAAAGAAAAATGAATAGAGCTTAGGAGACTCCTGAAGAAGTCCGGTACATATTTGTACACAATCCTGTTTTTACAGGTGAGAAAGTGGCTTAAATATGTAAAGAAATAATGACCAAAAACGTAACAAGTTTAATGAATGAATTAGTTTATTCATTATTAGCCTTAATCACTTGAATAAAAAAATCATTAGGTTTGTCATACTTGGTCTAAAAACCCTGTCTCGAAAAAAACCAAAAAAAAAAAAAAAAAAAAGATTTATAAAGATGTTAAGTGAAGGAAGCTTATTTAGACTTTCAAATTTCAAATTTCAAATTTCAAATTTTCAAATCCTATTTATATATATTTTTTCAATTCATGTAGCAGCATTTGCGTCTAAATACTAGGTGGCTAAACTAATGTTCCAGAAACCAACTTGATACAAACGATGCCCATCCCTTGAACATGCAGTTGCTCACTCTGGCATTACTCAGCCCTTGGCCACTCGCAGGCTACTTTTCCTTTCCTCTATCCTTTGCTTCCCCAGGGTTCCTAGTCACATTATTTCTACACTTACATTCCAGTGCTATAAAGACACCTCTTATAGATCTGAATGAATTTTTAAATTTAGACATTTGTCGTAAAAATCAGACAAATATGTTCTCATTTCTGGTCTGTGATATTTTCAACTAATATTTTTGGTAGTTTTGATCTGTCTCTCTGTCTCTGTCTCTGTCTCTCTGTCTCTCCGTCTCTTCTCTCTCTCTCTGTAAGAGAATTAGACATTGTGCTTTTTTGATAATTAAGTTACATGGAAAAAGTAAAACTGATAACTTCTTGTAAGTTAAAGGAACTCAATAGAGTTATACTTTCTGGATTATATTTATTGTAATTTTGAAATAATATAGGTTTTTCTTTGTCTTTAAAAATGTTGAAATTCTAAGTCTTGTTTCGAGGCCTTTATAATGAATTCTTTTAATTTGAGAATATCAGAGGAGTATTTGAATCTGTACTGAAACTTGACTATTGTCAGTTAACCTTCTATGTCATGATTCTCCGATTATCAGTTGACTTTTTGCATCATGATTCTCTTTGTGTTTTCTTAGGCCAAAGATGAAGAGGAAGCCTTTCTGGACTGGAGTGATGAAGATGATTGTGGGTTTGATCCAAGCACACTTCCAGATCCAGATAAGCACAGAAGTTCTGAAGATTCGGAGAGTGAAGATACAAACCATAAGATAAGGTGTGTTCTTAACATTAGTCTCATTAAATACAAATTCCATACATAGATCCTTTCTATTTTAATGAGTCCAGTGACTACTAAACTAATACCTCAAGAGTTTTTTTGTTTGTTTGTTTGTTTTTACATTTAATGCGTTGTGAACTCCTACTTGTACTTGTTTTGTCTGCATCTCATACTCTTCTGATCATGTTAAGGACTTGGGTTAATTTTATTTTTATAATTCCTGTTATCATAAATAACTATGATACATTAGTTCTGTTTTCTTATTATTTTCCCTTTTTTCTTCTCCCTCATTCTTAATCCTTTATACCTGAATAATTTATAAAGTACAGTAAGTACAAGCAGGCAAGGTTTTATTGATATCAGTGGATTTTGATGAGAATGCTACTAGAAATTATCTCTGACAACCTGATTCTGATGGTACATACCTGAAGTTCCACCACTTAGGGGGCTGAGAAAGGAGAGTCACCAGAAGTTAAAGACCATTTAGGGCTCTACAAGTGACTTACTTATAAGACAACACATAAAGTGAAACCTTGTTTTAGAAAACAAAAACCTGGGCTGGTAAGGTGGTGAGATAAAGGTATAGGCAGTCGAGTTCCATCCCAGAGACATGCATGGGAGAATGAGATAACTGACTCCAGTAAGTTGTCCTCTGACCTTGACTACAGTAAATTCTGCCTCCTTACTGCACAGTTTGGAGAATAATCTACAATGTTATTTCTGACGCTCTTCTTTAAGGCAGCCAGATGAAGTTCCCAATAGGGGGAGTCCAAAGCAGGGCAAAGATGCCTTGGGCAGTACTTCCAAGTGAAAGAACAAATAGCAGCAGATAGCATCATCAAATCTGACCCTCACAATGTCCAGCAGAAACAGTTGACTGGGGAAGTTTAAATTTAAGTCAGCTAGAGTTCCCAGTTGCCCTTTCTCTCTGTGGATAAGCTTCTTTTTCTACTGCAGGAATTTTTATATCATAGTTATAAACACTACTAGCCTCTGTTGGAAATTGTTTATCTTCTACCTGTTCTCAAGGGCACAATGTTTTTTCTCTTGGGTTTTTCCTGCTATTCTTTCTTGTCACAGAGTCTGGTTTGGGGTACCCACCACCAGACAAGGGTTGTTGGAGGACTCCTAACATAAACACGCTTGGGTCTGCAGGGAGGGGACCAGATTACTTACAACTTCTCAATAATCTCAGACTGTACCTGTATGATGTATATACTCCACAGATCTCCACACATGGACACATCCTCTGTAACCCCTGTACAAATATATGAATGAACGGATATGTAAAGAAATTTAATTTTTTAAAAATCAAAAGTCTCTGAAATTTAAAAGAGGAAGTTATACTTTTGTTGTGTGTAATGATTAAGAAAATTCAATCCACAGTATTGCAGGCTACTGTCTGTCTACTCTCTGACTGCTGCGGTCTCCCTGCCCCCAGGGCTATCCCATGTGGCAGTCCACTAAACTTCCTGTGGTTCGCTTGCCGCTGAACCACTGTACCCAGTTATCCATGGCTAGCAGCTTCCAAACCGATCAGCAATCCCAAATTTCTGTGGCTAGCTGGGGGTGCACTTTCACAACCCACGCTCCACTGAGGTTACCTTTCCCTTTGGAGCTCAGTTGAGTCTCAGAGAAATGGAAAACACCAGACAATCTTAGTTTAGAATCAACAAATAACACAGTTGCTGAGCACAGAATCTATCATGCTAAATTCATCAACTTTTCTATGTTAGAAATCTTCCAGTGGCGGATCCTGGTGGATTCTGCTACCGGATCTAACAGTTCCCAGTCTGTATCCTGTCTACTTTGCTACCGGATCTAACAGTTCCCAGTCTATATCCTGTCTACTTTGCTACTGGATCTAACAGTTCCCAGTCTATATCCTGTCTACTTTGCCACCGGATCTAACAGTTCCCAGTCTATATCCTGTCTACTTTGCCACCGGATCTAAGAGTTCCCAGTCTATATCCTGTCTACTTTGCTCCCACTGCTCTCCTTTTCCTGCATGCCCTCCTCCTCTCCCGGACCCGGAGGGCCCACCTCCTCCTCCTCGCAGTGACTGGCTTCTTGTCATCTTTATTACCCAATCAATCAATTAGGGAGAAATTCTTCTATGTACCCTCATATTCTTTTTTATATCAGCAAATAAAATAATGGAAATTTTCTGTGTAAACAACCAAATTCTTTCCATTTAAAATCTGTTCATTTGTCTTCTATTCACCTCTATGCCAAAATTAAATGAAATTTAGTAAGTTGAATAATAGCATGAGTTAACTTAGTATTTTTTTTCCAGAGTACTGTGTATTATAATAACCTTGTATTGAGTATTAAGCTTTATGGGTTTTCTAAATCACTGAATAGAAGTTAGGTAACAATGATAGATAATATTTTTATGTGAAGACAAAGGTTGATGGAACCCCTCAGTTAGCCTATGGAGTCTAGAGTTGAAGAATAGTCCACAGAAAATATTAAAGATCTCAAACAAATTATCTTCTTAGAAAACCATGCTGTAGATAGACAGTTAGTCTTTATAAAAACTGTGCTTGTTGATAAAAGGAAAAATTTACTTATCCAAAATATAGTTATGTTAGGACTTTCAACAACTTGCTATTAGGTTCAGGCCATGTTTCTAATATTTAGAAGTGACTTATAAAAATTAATCAACACATACCGATTTATAAAGTGCCATCTGAATGGCCCACATGCTGCCTTAGTGCTCATACTGAAGACTGCCCGCCCATCCCCACCATTAGAGACTGGTATGTGGGAGCTCTCTCTTGATAACTTGGTTTAGAACAGGAGTTCAGATGTTTCTGTATAATTTAACTCTGTAGGAGAATATCATTTGGTTCTTACAGTTTGTTCTGCAGCCATATTTTGTATGTTTGCGTGACACTGCTTTAAAAGGTAGAGCAAGTCTTTGAAGTATCAGCAGTCCTTCTGTATCTGATTCTGACCTTTCGTATCTAATTTTTTCCTGATTTTTTTTTTTAAGATATTCTAAGAAACACCTTGGGTAGAAATAATTTTATTAGGATTTTTTAAATTATATATATGTTTATGTCACTGTGATCTAGGTTCAGTTTCTGAGTCATTATTCAAAAGTCATTGTGTTACATGTTTCTGTCATTGTTACCACATAGTAGCATTTCCTACTACAGCTAATGTGGTTTGTTCTCTAATAGTCTCATATTTGTTTTTATAATAGTTTTATGCTCTTAATTATTTTTCAGAAAGACTGACTTTACATGATTATCTTTTATAGTAACACTTGCAGTTCCAGTTTCTGTTCTCACTGTCAGTATTAATGACATGAATATTAAGGCCTTTAAATATTTGAATTTCTTAATCGATTGATATATAAGTATACATCAATAAAAGCATAAGGGTAAGATGTACTACTCTTTACAAATATATCAATAAAAATAAAAGTATAAGAGGTTATATATTTGGTCCTAAGAGTTTGAATAATATAAGACACAACAGTATAAATGATTGGAAGAAGCTAGGAGCAAGTAGTGATAAAGGAGATAGGGTACCTTGAAAAATACCAAACATTTTCATGTAAGATGGGGCTTCAGATGGAAGATAGTTAAGTATTACATGAAAATTAAGACAGTTTCATTTCAGGGGCAGCTAGTTAACTCTGGGAGGTTGAATTTACTCAGGCTGCTTGATGGTAAAGAAATATTCGTTGTTGAAGAGAGGATGGACGAGATTTTATTCCTTTAATATATATATTCTTTAATATATAAGAGTTCTGTGTGTGTGTGTGTGTGTGTGTGTGTGTGCACGCACACACACACACACAACCTTCTCTTTTCTCAGATGAAGAAACAAAACTTTTAAATAATTTATGTCTGTGATCACAGAAAATATTAATGTAAATGCATCTGATTCCCTAGTTCTAGTACATGAAACTGAGTGACTCTAAGAGAAATTGGTCAGGAGAACTGAAGACACATTTGATGATACTTGACTGAAGATATGGGTTCATGTCCTGACTAGCTTTAGGACTGTTGATATTCTGGCTTAGGTAATAGGGACAGTTGGGGGCTATAGGTAGTTTCACAATATGTGTGGCTACCAGGAGTAGTATATTCTCACCCTCTGAGTTGAGACCAAAAATGTCTTTAGCTATTGCTAGGTGTTGCTTGGGAGTTGGGGCAGAGGTATTTGTAGTAATTCAGAATCACTGAACTAGATTCTAGTTGGCAACTACATACCACTGCTGTTTCATGTCCTTATGGAAAATGTTTTATTTATATTTCTGTCCAAGTAGCCCAAGTTATGCTTTTCAATATATCCTCTGTCAGTCAAGATGAATTGATACACAAGGTAAATCCTATTTATCATCCCTAGAATAGAAAGCAGGATTTATGATAAGGTACATGTAGTAGTCTGTAATTTAGCTTAAGTATTCAGAAGACCGATCATAATAAATTTGAACAGTAATAATTGCTACCCCTACTACTCTTTACCAAAGTAATGTAGGTACAGGTGTCCTGTGTTGTTTCAGTTGGGCTACATCTTTTCTTTGCCTGTCACAGACTTAGTGATTTACACAGGTTTTGTAATGTCATTTCATTGCATGTTAACAGATTTGTTTGCTGTGCTTCCTGGGTTCCATTTAGTATAAACTATTCTCAAAATGATTCTGGTTATCATGGCTCTTCCAGAAGTATATTCTTTGGATATTAACATGGTGTTTCCAAAGATGAGTTCAGTCTTAAGGGATTAGAAAATGGCTGTGAGTCTTGAACTAGTATGAATTGGTTTCATTTGAAAGTTTACTTTGTTGCTGTTCACAAATATTCATCATAAATAACACTTTAGAGTCTCTACATTGAAAAACACTTTGTAAGTAAGAAGCGAGCCAGATTTAGTGAAGAATGACCAGGTCTGTGGTGAGTAGTTCTTCTTCAGGGAAGTCTGACAGGATTTAAAAAGTTTATATTTCTGTCCTCTTCGGTTCAGTGCACAGCTGCAGGAGAATTTGAACCACCCTCAGGCCCCTGTGGAGTTATCCCTAGTGCTGTCTCTCATGCAGAGGTTCCAGGGGACTCCAGTGCACATCATTTAATTCCTTTAATTTGCACAGCAGAGACAGATTTTGTCTGTTGTGGTCCTAGTACCTATGAATGTTATGTGGCCTTGAGTTCTCTTTAAGGCTCTGCATAGGAGGAGAGGGGGAGGGGATAGAAACGATGAAAATACAGTGTACCCATGTGTGAACTTTAAGCAAGAAAGCACTCTAAGTTTATTCCCAGAAACAGCTGAAATGGGGCAAGGAGCAAGAAATGTGCTCATAATACAGGAGGGTTAGTGCCGGGTGAGCCAAGCTTTGCCTCAAGCCCCAAGTTTAGTGTATTGCTTTTTAAAGCAGATCCAGACAAAAAAGCTTGTTTTCTTCTCTGAATCTTTCCTCATTTTCATCTATTTAAAAAAAAATCAGTCCAATTTTCTCTGGCTTTTCTTTCTCTTTCCTTTTTGGGCCTGTGGAATAGAATTCATACATGTTAGTTTTTTTTCGTTGTTATTACTAAAATAGAGACAAAACGAGTTTATAGGAGAAGTCGGGCTTGGGTTGGTTGTCTTTGTGACAACAATGATGGTTCATTGTTCTGTTTAGCAGTACACAGTCACTGTTCTTATCTCTAACAAATTTTGAAGCTAGTTTATCTTTAAGCAGGAAAAGATTGTGCAATTGCCTGTGGGATCATACATGATTTCAAGTAGCCCATGCATTGCAGTCACAGTACTTGAATGATAAAAAGTATTTATCTCTGTGGTAAAAACAACAGCAGTAAGAATGTTTTGCATTATTCAGTCCACATTCTACTTAATTTATAATATCAAAAGTGCTTGTAACTGCAGTTCTAGGGTATCTGTTGTCTTCGTTTGGCCTCTGCCATCGCCTGAACTTAAGTGGTATACACACACACACACACACACACACACACACACACACACACACACAAAGTAAAATAAAACAAGATAAAATGAAATACCAGATTTGCTTGTATCTTGAGTGGTTGTAATTTCTCTCCATATATTCTTTCTATAAAGAATTACTTAGTACCTATCATGTGCTGTCTATAATAAATACAGGCACAGAGTACAAAAGATTAAACAGAAAATACCATTCCTGGCTTTCACAGAGCTTTTAGTTCAGTTGTGGTTCCAAAGAATTAAGTGCATGGTTTTGAAACTTGAAATGGATGAATGCAGTGATTTGTATGCCTGGAGATGTGGTAGGGAGGTCAGGCATAATAAAAGATGCCTCCTAAAGCCTATGGGTCAGGAAGTTTCCTGAAGAGAGTAACAGCTAAGCTACTCCTGAAATCTGAACCAGACAGGAGTGGGGTGACAACTCTCCTTTTAAAGTCTTTCAATTAAGATTGTTTCTTTTGCCGGGCGGTGGTGGCGCACGCCTTTAATCTCAGCACTTGGGAGGCAGAGGCAGGCGGATTTCTGAGTTCGAGGCCAGCCTGGTCTACAAAGTGAGTTCCAGGACAGCCAGGGCTACACAGAGAAACCCTGTCTCGAAAAACCAAAAAAAAAAAAAAAAAAAAATGATTGTTTCTTTTAACTGTGTCTTATAAGCTAACAGATTTGACTCTTTCTATGCAGTATATTAATTTTTGTATATACAGTCCCATTCATCATGTTAGATTTATGGCCATTCTTATGTGAATTGTAATGATGTAAAAGTTTTCCAAATATTAA
>JADRCC010576633.1:0-11054 GCA_019843855.1 Hylomyscus alleni
CTCTAATGAGACCTGACCCATCAACATTACAACTTTGTTTTTTATAATACACATTAGCATCTACTTTCTCTACAATAATAGTTACAAAATTTAAATATATAAATTAATTTTTCAATTTTTTAATAATGCATTATTTATTGTTTATGTAGAATTTTTCTTTGAATATCTAAACACCAGGACAGCTCTCTGTGTAAGAAGATTGACTGCAAGAGTGGATTAAAAGCTTTCAGAGAAATCCTCTGCTCATTTATTTCAGAGTCAGAGAATTTGATTTTCCTTCCAACAGAAATTGCTGCTTTATCCAGTTTGTATTTTTAAAGGGCATCCTAAAAATACCATTGACTTTAAGCCATACAAATGTTATGTAGCACATACCACTGTATTTTACAGCCAACTTACTTATAATTTCAAGTAAAATTTGACTTCAAATCATGAGAAAAATATATTATTGCAAAATTTATTTGCAAATGTTAAATGTAGACCCTTATCTTGTCTACAAATATGTATCTATTGTTTCTCTTCTTTTCTTAAATACTCCTACATCATGGTTGCAATTACTTCATAATCCTTAGTCTGTAATCCACAAGTTGTCATCATTCAAATATCTTCACAATGCTAAGTCAATAACCTGTCTTTATATTTATGACCTTATCAAACACAGATCCACTCAAGATCTTTAAATGCCAGAAAGGAAATAGAGACATAAGGTCTTGGTATAGGTTTTAGTCAGTTAATTTGACATAAGGAGAATTTGTAAGTAAATTGAAGATAGTAAATATCCATGAAGTATATACAAATATAAGATGCATTTTTAAACGCACTTCTGAAAACTACCTGGGTGTTTACAAGTGCAATTTACTATGTGATCCTGTTTAATTTTCTTAGCTTTGTTTTTCAATTGAAGTGGGGTAGAGGGAGCTGGATATTAAATGACTACTAAGCCTAGGTGACATACTAAATACATGTAGGGAACATCCCTTGTGCTTCATATCAAATTAACTCTGTCAGAAAATTTAGCTGTCCTCTGGGGGAACTACAAACTTAGTTGTTAACCCAGAAACTGCTAACTGGGAAACAACTGAGTTCCACTCACGCTGCCTCATCCTTTCTCAGTTTTGTGGGATAACTCTATGCCACATAGAAGAATCTCAGTGAATTTCTGTAACATTCACTGGTTACCTGATCTCTTCACTTTAGACATCCTGAAAGAATCAACTCAGTAACAGCAATCTAGATGAGCTATACTGGGGGAAGAGGGAATAAGGCACACTTTGAGGTCGAGATGTACATCTCATTAAAATGATAATCCTTCGGTCCATCATTTAAACATGTCATCAAGTATAATAGATTTCCTGAAGCTCATCTTAGGCCTAGAAGGCCCATTAGAAGGCGCATTTAGATTAGTTATCACAGGAAAGGACAATGACATTGATTTGATCTCATAAACTTTAGGAAGTTTAGATTGTCATACCTCTGTGCAGGACCAGAGGTTTTACTCACATCCTATTTTTTTGACGAAAAGTCACAATAGCAGTACAAATCACAAAAAAATAAGACAAATAAAAAATAGCTATAATAACCACCTTTTATCACAAGGGAACAGATTGCCTTCAGTGAGTTCCACCCATCCTGATAATCCATCTTGTTCATTCATGTAACAGCTCAAAGCATCAGTACACATGTGACATTTTCTGTTTCCTTTAACATGGCATTTAAGGCTTCCCAAAATGTGATTGTGCCTGTGTCTTTGTCTTTAATTTAGTGTGTTGTCAGAGAAAATAAAATAGGGTCCAGTGCTGATCAGGATAGAAGTGTATCTCAATGTTCTCCAGGCCAGATAATGTCTGGCTAGCTCTCAAACCAAATGATTTTCCACAGTACAAATCTTGTTGGAAAAAAAAAACAATAACAATAAAACAAACAAACAAAAAAAGGAAAACAAGCATGAAGGAAAAGATCCAGGAAGTCTTTGTGAAAGGAGAAAAAGTAGAAATACTTCTTCCCATATACATGATCTGTAAAAAAAAAAAAAAAGTGTTTTTTTGCATCTTTCTATATTTCTATTTTGTTGTTGTTCTGACAAAGTTGATAATGCTCTGCCCAAAACACAAAGGAACTTAGAAGTGGCGAATATCTTTCAAGTGCCAATTCATTTTATCTGCAATTCTACTGTATCAATCTGATAGTGAAGAGACAGTAGAAAACCATAACAAAAAGTATGAAATGATAACTGCTGTATTAAATGATGGAGCCATTTCAGTGCAGGCAGCAGTGTGAAGCTGTTTGAAATGCAAATCTCTGTTTCTCTGCTCTGCATGCTTCCACCATGTGTTTTATTTTGAATGTTTATTGATGCATCTCTACTTTACTAAATCTTCTCTCCTCTGCACTCCATATGCTATGTGTGCAGTAAATAATTCATTGTATTAAAACGTTTTCAGTTTTTTGTTTTATTTTAAATAATTTTAAGTTATTCAAAAGAATCAAGGCAGTTATGAACACTTGGTTTTTGTTGTCCCTATAATGAATACAAGTTACTCTGTGTAATAAATTCAGTACTTCAACTTGAACAAATATTTATTAATTTGGAGGACAGATTGGACTAATTTGATGTCTAAGATAGCTCTATTACCTTGTTGATTTGACAAGTATATAGTAAGAAAAAGCCTCAAGACCAGAAAAAAATGTGCTAAGAATGATTCAAGTGAACTCTTAAATAATTGATCTTAGCCGTAATTCACTACACCTTTTTAATGTTGCATAACAAAAGGAAGATGAGGCAGAGGGAACCATTAATTATATTGTATTTTTTTAAAATAGCTTTCTAAAAAGATGTTTTTCTACTTTACCACAGTGATACTAAGTTCCACAAATCTCTCAAGTAAAACCAATATAGAGAGATGTTTTAAAAGACAAGACTCTCTCAACTCTTCGCATTTCTATTCAGAATAAGATAAACATTCACCGTCATGAAAATTTCCAATCTGAAAATATTGTCTCATTATTTGAGCCTTTTCATTTTCTGACCAAAAGTAAATCATAGCAAACCTTTAAAATGTGTAAGTAACATGATCAGGTAGCTTGTTCATCCTTGTCATCACTCTAAACATTCCATGTTGACCCATTTGTTAAAGACTTATGTACTATAGGTGCAAGTGTGCGTGAGAGAAATCCACAGATACTTTACTGGAAGAATTCCTTTTGTTGAATTAATAGTAATTCTTATCATTTGAAAAAACCCTTAACAATTATAGAACAAATAAACTTGTCTCCCATTATCAAGGTACCTGAAGTCACAGGAAGAATCCACCAAGTAAACAAAACATTTCCAAAGACTCTAAGTTCACAGTGCATATATTAAGAACTGCATAGATTAAAACCATGCTACCAATCATTTATATAGTACCTGGGATTGCCAATAGTTTTTCATTTATTGAAGATGGAAAGTAATTTAATCTCACAATCTCATGTTTTAAATATATTTTAGCTGTTCCTTTAACTTTGCAAAGGAAATGTAAGTATATTTTCATTCACCTCATGCACTACAAACTTTTACAAAATGAAACATTTTGTGTGATACTTAAACTGATTTATTCAAAGTGTCCCAGAGCTCAACGGATATATTTGTAGCATTCCCCCTCAAACCCTGTTGTCTTGTTCTTAGCCTTTGGAAAAGTACTGCAATTCCACCTAAAGGCTTGTAGTGTCTTACCTCTCTCGTCAACTGTGAAGGAATATGCCTGGAAACAAGCCATATTTTCCATTGAAATTTCTGCAAGTCATATTAAAATAGAATTTGAAAGACTGGAGATGCAGGGATACTTTGTGTCCAGAGCAAATTTAAAATTTGTCTTTGTACTCCTAATTAATTATTCCTTTGTCAGTTCTGTATCTGACCTAACATCCTTGTGATTATCAATTGGAACCTTTTGAAAGGCATTAACTTATCATACTTACAAGGTTCCACCATTCAAAAAGCTAAGAAAGTCATCAGATAGTCTCTGAGCATATCAAAGTTCCCCCTGCTTTGCTGCAACCTACCCACCTATCTATAAACATGTGTTTTGATTTATAACCTTTGTTCTGACTCTATTAAAAGTTCATGAAATTCCTACTTCAATGGAACATGGAATTTGGAGAAAATTAAATCTGTGTTCTTGAGCAATTATCACTCATATTTGCCTGCAGAATAAATACTTTTGTCCCTTGAGGTAAATGTTATTCCTTTCATTCACATAATTCTGTTTTTGTCATACTTGTTAGACAGTAACTTCAATACACAGGTATTTCAAAAATTCTGAAAGCTTTTCAGGAAACAATGATTGGAATTTAGAGAAGAGTCCATACTCTCCAGGTGAAACTAATTCCGTTCTCTTGTTCTCCTGGCCTTTGATTTGTTTCTATGTGTAGTGAAAGTACACAGAAAAGAATTTTTGTGTGAAATTAGATACAATGTGGGGATAGGGATATGAACATTAATTGGAATTCCAGAATTCATGATACTTATAAAACTCAATGTAAATCACCATTATTTTTAACCATATTTTACTTTGCGATTAAATTAAAATTATAACTTTTTCTTCCTTCCAAACCTTAACTTTCAGGTTCCTGTAATCTTTTTTCATTAATTGTTATTTCAGGCATATATGCATAATTATGTAGATATATATTTAGAAAGATAGCCTGTTGAATCTGTATACTGTTATTTGTCTGTATGTTTTTAGGGAGAATTATTTCTTATTAGAGAAACAAATGGTATACCCTTTCCTGGTAGACTATTTCAGCTATTCTCAGCATCTTTAATTTACCTTCAGTCTTTTGTGTAGATTAAGGCTACATGGTCTTTTCCCTCTCTATTTTGGCATGACAACTGCAGTTTCCTAGTTCAGTCCATGTTTGAGCAGTCATGTTGGTAAGACTCTATGTGTACAGCTTACAACATTTCTAGAAGACACAGTTTCACAGAAATCCTCTGGCTTTTAGAATCTTTCTGCCTGCTATTCTATAGGTATAACCTATGGGAATTGGTTTTCATAAATCTGCATTTTGATTGATTTTGGTTATTGATATGAGCCCCCTCTTGTATAAAGAGAAGTTTTCGAACAGGGTCAAGGATTATACTTATTTGTGAATATAAGGATGAATCCTTAGAATGTTGGTATGGATTATATTCTTTGAGTTGAGTGATTGTAAGTTCTTCTGTAGGACTCCTTATGTATTTCTGCCTCTGATGACCTTTCCGCACAATCTTTCTACTATGAATGAAAGCAGATGTGGTCCTCCGTATAGTGGGTGGATCTTACTTACTTTCAATTTAGTTTATGTCTTTGCATTCTGGTGGTTTTAAAATTAAAAAAAAAACAACAACTTTGTAGCTTATATTTTATTTTTCCTTGTTTTGTTTTAGACATGGTCTCTCTGTGTATCCTGAATTGCCTTGTTGTTTTTTCCTAATCCTTATTATGTGAATAAGAACATACATTACAATTAAAAGGAAATGGTAATAATTATATTGTCTCCAGGATCCAATAACATTTAAATTGAATTCGACATTTTCCCACCACAGAACAGATATGAGAAGGGGATTCTTTACTCAGTAAGCCAGTAAATAATGCCTTCTCCAATTGTCATGGGTATCTCCAGTACACAGATCAAAGAAAGTAGTCTTCACACAGCTTCCAAAACATAGCAGAGTACTCTGAGACATAATTACTTACAGGGTACTAAGTAAGAGCTGATACAGTAACTCAGAAGTTTTATTTTTTTATTGGAAAATACAGCAAACAAGCAGAGCAAATATTCATTTCACAGTTGAGCAAAGTTGACAAGCTAGGCTGAGGAAAGAGACGATGACACGCTGGAAGTAAGCACACACTGGGCTTTACAAATTTCACTCCATGTTACCATTCCTAGTTGTTTGTCTAATATTGCTATGTGCTTTAGTGTCTGCACTGTGTAATCCGTGACCTTGCTCATTAAATGAGATATTGTTCTAACTTCTAATTCCATGGTTACTTCCTTTTATAATTCTTCTAATTTGTTAAATCTTACTTTGTAATTTTTGCTTTTATTTCTTTACAGTTCTTCAATACTTAGCAATAATAATCTGGGTGGTTTAAGGATACATAAAATGAAAAGTTGTATAGAAATTACAATACTATTTTTAAGAAAAAAATAAAAGTCATGAACTCAAGATACAAACCAATTTTCTTCGACTTCATTGCTAAAACCATTTTTTAAAAATTATCTGTTATGTTGTTACTTTTTATGGAAGCATTAAATTAATGTGATCATGTCTTTATATAACGGCATTATTTTTGCATAACTCCACTCTATGTTCTCTTACAAGCGATCTTGTATGTCATTATTTTTTACACAGTATTGTGGCTACTTAATGTCTTTTCATAATTGAATAGACATAATTATGTTGTATACAGTGCTGATAAAAGCACATTTAAAAGGAAATTAATCTAATAAAAAGATTTTGCTAGAAAAACAAATGTTTGTTTCTTTATTATTGCCTTGGTAAAACAGCACTGTGTGTAAAGTTATCAAAAGTCAGAGCCAAACAATATGAATGGATTAACATTGGTATTGCTTATGAATACATTATAACAGTTACTTATATGATGCAATATGTATTTTTCTCATCATATTCTTGCAATTTTGTCATTACTATTTTTTTCTGGGGAGGGTACTTAGAGATAGAACTAAGCAGAGTTCCAAGCAAGCTAAGCATGTTCTAGCTGTGTCCCATCCACCTTGTAACCTATTTAATATTTCACTGTTTGATTGAGAAATTATGATATTTTTATTGTCTTCATATTTTGAAGAATGGGTTGAAAATTCAATGCATAACTTATCTTTGCTTAAAATTTGGGTTGAAGTTCTTTCATTAGCCTCACTATTACTATGATAACTTTTATGGGACATCATGCTTCATTAAAAAATAACTGGGGTAAGGAATTGGGGCAGTAGAGGAGTACATTTAAAGAGTGATAAACATCATAAAAAGCTACTTTAAAAACAATCTGGAAATGTTTGGAAGATTCATGAAATATGTACATGTACACATTACCCTAACACAGACAGAAAATATTTTGTCTAGACAGAAAAGATAAACAAGAAAATCCCCAGTCCTAGGAAAGCCTTGATCAACAGGTTCTCATTAACTTTTCTTGCCCCTTAGCATTAGATGTTATTGTCAATACTCTGAGCTACCTTCCAGAACATGATGGTAAGACACTATCTTTTAAGACACTAACTATTTGACACAGTACATGGAGAAATCAATTTTGCACTAGACTGTAGTATTGTCCCCACTGGCCTGTATTCATGATGCTAGAAGATGGAAGATGCATGCATAAAACTAGAGTTTTAAAGTAATCAATCTTCTGCAGCTATAAAATCTGTAAGGTATCACAATGTTTGGTCTGACAAGATATTGGTACCATAGTTTTAAGAAAGTATGTGAGTCAGAAACAACTTTATGATTAGATTTATGGCCTGCTCTAGAAGATTGCACACATATTTGTAGTTATCATAGGGCCAAGAACTTGTGGGTAAATAGGTCATAGACTCTTGAAGGAAAATCTAATACTATTAATTTGCTAGCTGGACATAAAATTAAAATGATTTCTACTGACTTGGTGTTATAAGTGCAGATATCTCTCTACTATCATCAGAGAAGCTTCTCCTTGCAGTATCTAACAATTAACACAGAGATCCACAAATTGTTAAAATGTAGAAAATAAAAGATGTCTCATTTAGCTTTGATAAATGAGATGTTCATTTAACACTCTTCCCAAAAAAGCACGGGAATATTTGAAGCATATGGGGTGGAAAGATTGAAAGAACAAGAGGCAGCAGAAAATATCAAACAAACAATGCTTTACAGACACAGTGGAACAGTCATACATATGAACCCACAGCAATTGTGAAATTACAAGTCCTGTTCAGGTTCCAGTCACATATCTTCCTGACATAAAGAGGGAAGGTAGATATGAAATCCCACCACTGCCAGGCAGTGGTCGTGCACACCTTTAATCCCAGCACTTTGGAGGCAGAGGCAGGCAGATTTCTGAGTTCAAGACCAGCCTGGTCTACAGAGTTAGTTCCAGGACAGCCAGGGCTACACAGAGAAACCCTGTCTTAAAAAAAAAAAAGAAAAGAAAAGAAAAGAAAAGAAAAGAAAAGAAAAGAAAAGAAAAGAAAAGAAAAGAAAAGAAAAAAGAAAAAATATCCCACCACTAACTGAAGAGCGATAGGAGAGGGAAAATGGAGAGTTCCTTTTCTTCAATGATGTGTACTCTTGTATGTTGGCTACACAAAAAGACAAGTCTAATCTCAAGATTATATGGTCAAAAATTGGTCTAAATAGAGAAAGAAGAAGAAGATTGGAAAAGAATTGCAATGTTTAATGGAAAATGGTAGAGGAATGATATAGATGGTAAGAGGATGACGACTTGGGTAAAAAAATGATGAATATGTTTAAAGTACATTGTTGAAGTTATCAAAGAAGTAACATTTTCTAAAATTATGTATTATCAGTTTCTTATTATTAAAATGTTAATTATTTATTTTCCTTTTGTTTCTTAATACTATCTACCTTTTTGTTCAAGTTCCTGAACTAGTCACATAAAGTCAACATAGCTCTCAAGGTTTCAAGTTCTTTTCTATAGAAAAAAAACTTTAAACTCGGTATTATTCAAAGTACTCTAGAAAAAGAAACCCTCGATAGTAAAAAATAAATGTAGTATATTATAAATAATAATAAAAAAATTTGTTAGAGTGGCTTACAGGCTATGGTCCAGCTAGTCCAAGAATGGATAGCTACCTACACAGGATCCAAGAATCCAATAGTTGCTTATTTAGTCTGAGAACTGTATCAGTTGGTCTTAAATACATTCAGGAATTCTGCAGAAGTAAACTTTATTGCAAGTTAGGCAAGCAGGCAAAGAGCAAAATGTTTCTTCTTATTATTATTTTTATTAATCATTTTATTCATTTACATTTCAAATGATATTCTCCTTCCTGGTTTCCCACCCACAAACACTCTATCCCTTTTCCCCTCTCCCCTCCTCCTCCATTTTGCCTCTATGAAGGTACTCCTCCATGCATTCACCCACTCCTGCCTCACTGCTTGTACTGGCTGGTTTTGTGTGTAAACTTGACACAGGCTGAAGTTATCATAGAGAAGGAAGCTTCAGTTGGGGAAGTGCCTCCATGAGACCCAGCTGTGAGGCATTTTCTCAATTAGTGATCAAGGGGGTAGGGCCCCTTGTGGGTGGTGCCATCTCTGGGCTAGAAGTCTTGGGTTCTATAAGAGAGCAGGCTGAGCAAGCCAGGAGAAGCAAACCAGTAAGAAACATCTCTCCATGGCCTCTGTGTCAACTCCTGCTTTCTGACCTGCTTGAGTTCCAGTGTGGACTTCCTCTGGTGATCAACAGCAGTGTAGAAGTAAGCTGAATAAACTCTTTCCTCCCCAACTTGCTTCTTGGTCATGATGTTTGTGCAGGAATAGAAACCCTGACTAAGACACCACTCTAGCATCCCCCTAAGCTGGGTCATCAAGCCTCCACAGGAACAAGGACATCCCCTCCCATTAATATCAGATAAGGTCATCCTCTGCTACATATGTATCTGAAGCCTTGGATAACCCCATGTATACTCTTTTGGTTGGTGGTTTAGTCTCTGGGAGCTCTGCATTGTCCACTTAGTTGATAATATTCTTCCTAGGGGGTTGCAATCCCCTTCAGTTCCTTTAGTCCTTCCCCTAGTTTTTCCATTGGGGTCCTGGGCACAGTCTGAAGGTTGGCACTGATTATCTGCATCTGTATTGGTCAGGGGCTGGTAAAAACTCTCAGCCATACCAGGCTCCTGTCACCAAGTGCTTCTTGGCATCAGCAATAATGTCTGGTATTGGTGTCTGAAGATAAGATGGATCCCTAGGTGCTACAAACTATGGATTGCCTTTCCTTCAGCCTCTGTTCCATTTTTGTCACTGTCTTTCCTTCATACAAGAACATTTCTGGATTAACAATTTTGAGATGGGGCCAAACCTATCTAATAGAGGTGGTCTCTACATGTTCTATCTCCCCTTTGTTGGGTATTTCAGCCAAAGTTATCCCTGTTGGGTCCTAGGAGACTCTTGATTGCCTTGCATTTGTCTTTTATCTAAGATGCGAAAGGAAGGTGTAATCCAGAATTAAAGTAGATCTTCTGACTTGAAGTTATCTGTATTTAGATTGGTCTTTCTATTTCAGTTGTTCCAATTTACTAAAAATCCCTCATAAATGTGCCCTCCTGAACTTGAGATTTTAATTAATTTCAGAAATAGTCAAGTTGATAACAAAGAATAACCATAACAGACTCTAGCTATTTATTGTTCTCATGGCCTTGGTTTTAAGACACAAACAGTTGATTCACATGATAAATGAAGGTATTCTAATAAAGTGAAAAGTTTGTTGGTTTTGTTATCCAAAAGGAGATTTTTATGTACTACAGAGAAGCAGTACTTCTCATTCTATCCTAAGAGTCAATGTAGCTGTTGCCTTTCCCTGAATGTTTCACTTTCTAAGTGTCAAATAAGCACTGGAAACTCGTTGCTTCTGAAGTATTCACATGTAATACCTGATCTGCTTCTATCAGAATATGTTCTAGACTAACATAAAGGACAATAGACTTAATAAAATTGAAAACACAAATATTCTCTGAGTATATTCCACTTCACTTTTATTATTCCATTTTAGTTATTCCAGAATACCCTATATTCCACCCTCAGATCATAGGGATGGTATAGCTGGGACAGAAATCATAGATTCAGAAAATCATAATCATCATAACATTCTAAGAGCAAATCATCATACCCATGCAAACATTCTGAACTATATATATGTTTCTGAACTATAGACAAAAGTCAAAATATTTCACTTATAGTGAACATGGAAAATGAAACAGGTTACCAGGGTTGATCAATAAATTACTATATTTTGTATTTCAAGGCAACTAAAGTAAATTATGTGAATAAAAATCCAGATATATCAATATACATG
>JADRCC010576634.1:0-16266 GCA_019843855.1 Hylomyscus alleni
CCCAGAGGCACATGGCCGGTTTCGTGAAGGACAGTACCAGTGCCAGTAATAACAGCTGACATGGGGGAGTCAAATCAAACCTCAATGACATAAAACCTGCGATAAGAGGCGCAATTTACCCACTGTCTCTTTCTCAAGCACCAAGCACCATGCTCAGTGCTGGCTGTCACTGCCTCGCTTACTTAGCTCATCACCATCCTGTAAGCTGCATCACTACATTTATTTTACAGATAAAAAAAAAACCTGGCACATGGTCAGCAGGAACATCCCGCCCAAGGTTACAAAGCAAGTAAGGATGCAGGCTGTAAGTGCCTCTTGGTTTTCCTCCCAAAGAGTGGGAGGTTCTACCTAGGAAATAGGACAAGAGAAGAGAGCAGACCCTCTGCAAAGTCCTGCCATTCCTTCAGCCCTATCATCATGTCAGGAAATCTTACTGCCTTAAGCTGACCTACTTTCAGCTCAGTCTTCTGAGTTAGAAATCCCTTTCTGCTCATATTTCTCCTAAAACATGCTGCTAACGGCTGAGACTCTGTGTGTGTGTGTGTGTGTGTGTGTGTGTGTGTGTGTGCGTGTGCGTGTGTGTGTATCAAGGCTGTTTTTACCACCTAATACTGAGGGTTGGATCCAGGACTCATAGATGGCTGCTGTTCCCTTGTGGGCAGGAACTGGAGCAGTATCCGGGTGTCTGCGACCAAGCCTAACTGCTATGTGGCGGTTGAGAGAGGCAGGCGGGCCTCACCGAAAAGAAAAAGCCTACAGCATGAGCTTATGGAGCTTTGATCTGTTTGTAAAGCTGGTAAAAACTGCTCTGTGGGAACTAAAGCCAAATTCAATACTGTAAGGAACGTTTACCAGAGAGCAAAGTCCCTCCCTGGTATATATCTGCATGAGGTGGAAAACTGCTAAACATTTTAGGGAGAAAAGGACTGGGTAGCTACAGCTTGGCCAAGAGTCATACTGATGCCATATGCACGCAGGTCTAAAAGAGAAGCTACTCCAACCTCTACAACTACCTCAAGCATTGTCACTGTGAGACTTGGATCATTTTTGACCTCTCTAGACCACTGGGTCACTTTGAACAAAACTACACACACAGTATCACACACATTTACACACACA
Source organism: Hylomyscus alleni (assembly GCA_019843855.1). NCBI lineage: Eukaryota > Metazoa > Chordata > Mammalia > Rodentia > Muridae > Hylomyscus > Hylomyscus alleni. Next base: position 1,120 of record JADRCC010576634.1, read on the forward strand.
CACACACACACACACACACACACACACACGACAGCAATGGTTCTCAGTCTCTCTAATGCTATACTCCTTTAATGCAGTGCCTCATGCTGTGGTGATTCCCAGCCATAAAATTATTTTCATTGCTAATTCATAAATGTAACTTTGTTACTGTTATGAATTACAATGTAAATTTCTGTATTTTTTTTCTGATGGTCTTAGACAACCCCTGTGAAAAGGTCGTTCGATCCGCTAAAGGGGTCTCAACCCACAAGTTGAGAAATGCTGCTCTAGAAGGTTGACTTCTCTCAGCCCCTTTTTTGGTAATACAAAATGAACTAGAAATGCATGCCGGCTTGTTACAGTTCATGCCTTGGTCATGACAATGTCCTCTCAATGCTACTGGTTTCTTCTAGGGCACCTGTTTCTGGACAACAGTGGGGAACTACTGAGGAACTGTGAGGAAGCCAATACATACTTTGCTAGCAAAACACAAGAGTGTGCACCAAACATTACATGTCACTCACACAAAGATGCTCCATGAATCGGACTTGAGCTCCCAGGTGAGGTATATCATGTTGTCTCAGAGACTGAATACTGACCACTAGAATCAGTTCAAAGCAGCAGGAAATCTGTGCAGAACAACAGGAAAGCTGGCAGTGGATATTCTGCTTCAGAACACCTGCCACACTAAATTTCCTGAGTAAGGCCGACAAGATGAGTCTAGGGTTTATTCTCAGTAATTTTTTTTTAAATCTATCTGTTGATCATATGCCAAGAAAGTACTGGAAGCAGGTGGTGGGCTCTAAATTGCTATAAAAATGGCATCAAGCCTACAGTGAAGCAGGCAGAAGCAAAGGGCCATAAAACAACCTAAAATCATATTAATAAAAAAACATTAGAAAGAGATTATTGCTTTTTAAATATGTTGTTTGCAGTTGCAGAATAAACATAGTCAGGGGAGCCACACATGGTTCCTATAGTCAACGGCTCTTGTAAGCCATTTATTTAGTAATAAGATATGATTTAAAAATAGATGCTAGAATTTCCACGGAGCACAGTGACTTCCATCCCCCAGGGATCACCCTGCTACCCACCATGTGTTCCTGAGAAGTCATGGATCTGAGCTATGAATTTAGGGAATGAATCAGTCACCTACAACTGCCCTCTTTAGCCTGTGGAAGTGGCCCGTCTCCTAGTTGGCCACTCCAAGGTAATCCAGCTTGTCAACAGGAGGTAAAAGCATCATTCAAGTGATTAAATATTGAGAAGCCAGTTGGTGACAGATCCACACTCTCTTTGCTGGTCAGGGTTATCTGGAGAAGAAGGCCTACAAAATAGAAAAGAGGCAAGGTTCAAAGAGGCGGGTAGTAGACTGGAGGACATGAGATTAGTCTGCAGGCCTTTGTTGGATTAGTCTGTCAAGGAAGGAGTGGAATATATCTTGTGTATCCATTTTATTAGTAACATTAAAAGATTTGCACTGTAGTTCCATTGTTCTACTGCCCTGGCCCCTGCAAATGTTCATGACAACCTACTCCTGAAAAACCCTTAACTGACGTTGCCTGTCTCCCCTATCAGCCTTCAGTTTACTGACTGCAGGACATGCCCTGCCAGCAGTGCTCACAGGTCAGGCAAAGCTCTAGTCTTTGTTTACCACTCTGGCCATCCGCTAATGTCTCTAATAGCTGCTGGTCATCATGATTTACTTGGCGTCCTTATATATTCAAGAATATGAGATGTAGAGATTCTCTCCAGTTTTTCCATAAGATGCTCGGTCTTGGTAGTAGGAAGTGCGGTTTCCACATTTGGAATGAGGATGGACTCACCCCAGCACAGTAATTAGGCATCTCTCGATAGACAGAGGATTGAGAAACAAAACTACCAAAGCCTGTGGCTCTGTCACACTCTTGGTGAAGAAAATCATTCACTCAGAGATGAAGCCAGAGATAAGGGAAGGCCAGGGAGAGGGACTCTGTGGCCTATACAAGGGTCGCTTCCCCAGTCCCTGTGTAACTCGGAAGATGACAGACGTGTTTCCATATCTGTATGCAAAGCTTTCCTCCATATAAGTATCTGAAAGCAAAATTGCTCCATTGAGCTAATCACTAAACAGAGTTCTTCAGTGTGCTCCAGTTCTGACACCTAATCAGCAGTACAGCTGCATTTAAATACAGCCGACTTAAAGGATTGCAGCTTTGGAAGCCAGGGATTTTCTAGATAATCTTGCCTATAAGGTCCTTGACTTTCACTGTCAGTGCTGCCAACCGTGATCCCCAGTAAATCACTGCTCAGTCATCTAGTGTGTGTCTGCTTTGCTCCTGTGTGGGAGGTTTTCGTTATAATTAGCATTTGCTGGGAAACGCTTGTTTCTCAATTTTGTTATTGACTTGATAAAAAAACAAATTTTGCAAGAACATATGTGCACACACCCCTGCTCGCTTCTGCAATTAACAGCGTCACCAAGCAAAGCACTGAGCTGCATTCCACATAGTGGCCCTTAGCAGTCGGGAGGCTCTTACTCGGAAGCCCCCCAAGCTAGAGCTCATGCCAAGACTTTGCTTTCTCTGTGATCTCTTTAATCTCTGAATGGGAAGACTCTAACGGAGCAGAAACCAACATTTAAATTACATGGAAATAAAAGTACTCTAAATTTTTGCATGGAAGATTATGCAATAATAAAGGAATAAATAAATAAGAAATCCTTGGGATAAGCTTCCACTAACTAAGCCTAAAATAAAGAGCTGAGGATTTAGAGAGAGAGAGAGAGAGAGAGAGAGAGAGAGAGAGAGAGAGAGAGAGAGAGAGAGAAAGGAGAAAGAGTAGAATACACCAAGATGGTCCTTTTCTTGCCCCTTACCACAACACTGGTAATTATGCTTGTTGGAATAATTAGTCTTCGGCTACTCATTTCAGTTTTGTTCAGCATACAAATGTCAAATCAGAGCTCTGAAGAACCATAATCATCAGAGAAGACCCACAGAGCCTGGGCCACCAAGCAGGGAGCATGCAGGGGCTACACCTAGACCCCCTACACATTTGTAGCAAAAGTGCTCATTGGTCTTCTTATCCGTCCCCTAACAAGCAGACAGGAGCTGCCTCTGTCTCTTCCCTACCATTGGATCACCTTCCTTCTGCTTGGACTACCTGGTTAGTCCTCGGTGGGAGAGATTATGCACGGTCCGGCTGGGACTCGATGGCCCAGAGTGGGGTGGCACCCGAGTAGGGCTCCTATTCGCTAAGGAGAAGGGAAGGAGGCAACAGGGGGAAGGATTTTTAAGGGTGGGACTGGGAAGAAAGGAGGGAGGGGGGCTGTGAATGGGATGTAAAGTAAATTAAAAAAATAAATTAAATAAATAAGTAAACAGCTCATGTTTCCCATGAGCTTGGGAAACAGACACTCAGGAGAACTGTCCAGGTACAAACTCACGCCAGAAATCACACACACCACTGAATATTTGTGCTGTGGTGCTGGCACTAATCATTGCAATTCTTGGAGGGCTGTAAACTCTGGGCTAGCTGACAGCCACTACAAAATTAATTACGTGAATCATCATCTCCCACCCTTCAAATGTAAGCTGAAGTAAAAGACCTAGCCTAACCCTCTTGTATTCTAGTTATATCCCCTAGAAAGGTGGTCAGGAATTTCTCCAAAGTGGCAAGGTGTTAAGGGCCAGCCTCAGCTTGGAGAGGGGTTCCGAGAGAAGGGTTGTCTGGGAGCAGCAAAACAAACAACTCGAAGTCAGATCACAGGACCAAACCGATGGCCTAGGTTCTTCGAGAAGTGGCTTTCCTGGTTGTATCTCTCTTGTGTTCTGCTCTCTCAAGACAGCTTTTTCTTGCTATTCTATAAACTCTCTGGATAGTTCTGGCTCTTTTTTTTTTTTAAGATATATTTATTTATTATATGTAAGTACTCTGTAGCTGTCTTCAGACACTCCAGAAGAGAGCATCAGATCTCATTACAGATGGTTATGAGCCACCATGTGGTTGCTGGGATTTGAACTCAGGACCTTTGGAAGAGAATTCTGAGTTTGAGGCCAGCCTGGTCTACAGAGTGAGGTCCAAGACAGCCAGGGCTATACAGAGAAATCTTGTCTCGAAAAAAAAAAAAAAAAAAAAAAAAAAGAATTCAGTGCTCTTACCAGCTGAGTCATCTCTCCAGCCCCCAGCTCTGGCTCTTGTAGATCAAAAGCCCAGTCTTTTATTTACATATCAACTCAATCTTTACCCTTTTGAGTTCTCTTTTGATTAGCCGATGAACCAACACTCCATGACCTCAGCCCCTTGATTCTTAGAAAGAGACAGCAAGCACAAGCACAGACAATAAGATCCCTTCACACAAATATCAAGTAAATAAATAAATAGGAAAAAAATTAAATGCGGTCTGGTGTCATGATAAAGGAGCAAAGCCCTTGTACTTGTTGTGGAATGACTGTAGGTGGCTTTTATGGGAAAGTAGAAGTCCCGACAGCTGCGAGGCAAGCTTTCATTTTCCCAGGAGCCTTCGGAACAGTTTTCACGTGAACCCAGATTTAGGGATGCAGACACAGAGACCAGAAAAGGAAACAGTCTAGGAAAAGGCCCCCACTTCCGGTGCAGTTAGAAACTGCTCTCTAGGATCAACATGTGCCTAAGGTGGGATTCTGTCTTCTGTAGACTCAGGGGGCCAAGGGCCTTTCCCCCACATTTGACAGATGGCGAAGCTGAGATGATCCTGCAGTGGGTGTGGCAAAGTCAACATGTTTATATAGGGTTCTTTCTGATCCTATCCCAACTCACAAAACTAAAAAAAAAAAAAAAAAAAGGATAAGGTCTGCTCTGACCAACTGGGCAAACAAGAAAAGGTTCTACTTTTAAAATAGCATTTTTAAATATATTCAAATGCAGGCTTGGAAAACACTCTACAGAAACTGTGTAAATGCATAAGTTCCTACAAGTAAGGGAGAAATATGTGAATGGGCGGCCAGATCAGAAACTCAACACGTTTCTCCTATGACACACAATGTTCTGGTTACCTAAGAATTTTGATCAGTGATTTATAATTTAAGCTCCATAAACCTTGTTCAGTGGACAGAAATAATGACTCGACTGAAGGAGTGACTAAACTTACAAGATGAGAACTTTCTAGAACTGTTGAAGCAAAGTGTACTGCCCACACATTGTAAGTAGGACCCAGGGTCTTTGTCTGGTCACAAACCAACTAGGTTAAGTGCTACAGAAATTGCTTTCTGTCATCTAGATAAGAAACGGTCCATGAGTGAGATGCAAGGCTTGAAACCTGAGAGCTCATTCGTAAGCCTAAACCTTGCACATTAATAATCATACTAAGTCCCACAGAGCACGTCTGTAACTTGGAAATGAGTTGTCAAAGAATGGAAGGCTCTGGGGATGATGGATATTAGGACTTCATAAAAGCTCCCCATCTCTGTAAAATTGTTCTGAATTACCAATTTCAGCTAATAGTTGTACTAAAACTAGTGTGTACTGACAGCAAGGAACTGGATCTAATCTGACTAGGGGAAAAGATGCTGAGGTAGATGGGAAATGTTACTGCCTCCAACCTCAAACAGCCAGCAGTCCACCGTCATCACTGTCTAAAATCCCACATTCTTGGTCAGCTGCTCCTCCGGCTCCCTTGTCCATACAAAGGGTGATCTTGCCAAGCTCCTTTGGAATGTTGGGGTGCCATGCTACCCCGCTGTTAGACAGGGTTGCACCCACTTTCTCACAGACACTATTTGAGAACCTTTCTTGGCTCACTAAAGCAAGACACATAACCTCTCCAGCTGCATAGAGCTAATATTTTACTGGAAATGTATGTGTGTATATATATATATATGTAATAAATATTGTTTAATAAATTTCTAACTGTGATGAGTATTAGGAAGAAAATTAAGTAGGGTGGCAGAGGGAGACTACATGTGGAACCCTGAAAAAAAAAAAAAGACATTGGAGTCCTGAAGGACCAGGGTTGGAATACAGGAGAAGGACCACATGCTCAGTCAATGAAAGTTTCCTAACCACACAGTTGGTCCAGAACTAGGTACGAGACCCACATCAGACGACTCAGAAACATTTCACTTGAAGGAAAAAAAGAGAACAGTTTTCAGAGGTCGTGTAAATGCTGACCCGTTCTGTAAGATGAGAGAATGAAGCTAAAAGAAGTCCCTTTACCCAATTGTCCCTCAAGCTACAGCAGCAGACCAAGTGTATGCTCAACCCCTGAAAACCACCTGCAAGAAGGGCCTGCTCTCTGTAGGTGAGGAACCCACCTCACTGTGACTAGAGATCACAACCTTTAGATATTAGCTTCTGAGAGACATGCCCGACTTCACCCTGAGGTCACATTCTTTTTAGGAGACCCAATCTAACAACCTTGGCCCAGGAGCCCAGCCAAGGTCATAGTTATCTGTCTTCACAATCTCAAGGTACAAGGCTTTACTCCCATAATCCTCCAGTTCTCTCAGTGACCTGGTAGGTTTTTTTTTTTTTCCTGGCACACCCTAAACCAAAAAAAAAAATGTTTACATGTCCTTTTACTAAATATCCTTTTACCAACTAGCTAAGTTTGGGCAAGTTAACCATAGGAATTTGCACAATGGGTTTTTTGTTTTGGTTTGGTTTGGTTTTTTTGTTTTGTTTTGTTTTGTTTTGTTTTTTTTTAGTGGTTTTTTTTTTCTGAAAAATATAAAATATTCTTCAGTGCCGTACGTGTTGTCTTGCCTCCTGGACAGTCTCTGGCAGGTCAGGGCCACAGTCTCCCAGCCCATCCCTTTGCAATGTATTACTCCTCCCAGAGCCACACTGGGCCTCCTGCCTTGCTCTATTACCGGTGTGACCACCCAATTAATCTCTTTCACTCAAGTCTAGCTGGGTGAAAGCAAAAACAAAGTATCAGCCTGCAACATATTACTTTCCTTGAAATTTTTTTGAGAAATAAAATGCCCTTTTGTGGAGTTTGTTTTGAGATTTTTGTTGTTTTTTGTTTGTTTTTGTTTGGGAGTTCTTTGTTTTGTTTTGTTGCTTGTTTGTTTTTGGAGGCAGGGTCTTACTATGTGACCTTGGCTGGCCAGAACTATGGAGACCATGTTGCCCTCAAAGCCACAGAGATCTACCTGCCTCTGCCTCTTAGTTATTGAGACTAAGGGCATGTGCTACTACGACAAGTTTAAAATTCCTTTTCTGAATCAAATTTAAAACATATTTGACCTGTGATTGGATTACTGCTGTGTTTGTAACAGGCTGAAGCACGGAATTGGCTGTGGTCTGTGTTCACAAGAGCTTGAAAAGTGAGCAGAATCCAGTGTTCATAACTAAGACAGAATGGTTTCAGGACTTTCCTGTTAGAAAACACTGTAACATTCTATGCTTCTTATATACTTCCTAAGCAAGCCCACCCTCTAACACAGGGTGATAGATATTCAAGCTGTATGTATACTAGAACTGCTTTGTTGAGGAATAACTGAGATTTTTCGAGACATGCAATGGTATTAGAATTTACAGGGAATGCAGTTTTAGTCTTCCTTAGTCCTGCCGGGATATGCAAAGCATAAGAAATTGAAATTAGGATGGAATGAACAATCAGCTTCTATTATGTTAAATAGGTGGTCCCTCCAGAGGTCCTGAGTCATTGTGATGGATACTCATTCAACTCTATCTCTGATTGTGGAAATAAGATCAACGTGATAATTTACTTTAATCAGCATTCTCAGTTGTCACTCTTTTATATTCACAACCTGTCAGACACTTTCTGGAAATCGACTTCTTTGCCAAATTACTGGTTTCACTTGATTAACTGGCCTCCTCTCTATCTGGTTCTTTGTCATAAGCCTCTGGAACCTTGCCCTCTCAATCTCATTATTAGAGGAGTTTGTCCTCATCCATCCCAGGCCACATCCTCTGTCTGTTGTATCTTTGCCTTTCACTTCTGCCTCCCAACCTAGGGTCTAGCACCCCTCTCTTAGAGAGCTGTAAAGTCTTGCTAATATCAGTCTCCCCCTCACAGCACCCACCATTGCCACGGCCCCTGCTAGACTTCTCTCTATGTGGTATCATTTCCCTGCTTAAAATCCAACCTAACCATCACTCCCTCCCGCAGCATCTAGGCTAGTTCGCTGCTTTGTGGTCCTGTCCAAATCACTCTCTGCCATTCTCCGGCCCACACAGGGTTTCCTAAACATCCTTAAATCCATTACCACCTCAATTTCTTTCCCTTCACTGCTTCCTCCAAAATCACAGACCTGGATCACTCACTTCTGTCCTCGGCACATACTTCATAAACACATTTCTGTGTGTGTGCATTTATGTTTATATGTGCACGTATGCATACATGTTGAGGGCAGACCTTGACACCAGGTATCTTCCTCAAATGCTCTCCACATTACTTTTTGAGATAAGGTCTCTTACTAAACCCAGTGTTCACTTGCTGGTTAGATTGGCTGGTCAGTGAATTTCAAGGATCCATCTGTCTCCATTCTCCAAGAGCTTGGTTGTCATCGTCATTACTATCCTCCTCCTCCTCCTCCTCCTCTTCCTTTTCTTCCTCCTTTTCCTTTTTCTCCTTCTTTTTAGTGTTCATGTTGGGGATCGGAACTCAGGTCTTCATGTTTGCATGGCAAGCACTTTACTGACTAGGCCCTCTCTCCAGCCCACTAACCCTCTGTTTTTATTGTTTTTCTTTTTTTTTTTTTTTCGGGACAGGGTTTATCTGTGTAGCCCTGGCTGTCCTGGAACTCAGACCAGGCTGGCCTCAAACTCAGAAATCCACCTGCCTCTGCCTCCCAAGTACTGGGGTTAAAGGTCTGAACCACCACCACCACCACAACACTCTGTTTTTAATGCTCACCTCAAAAGTAACTTTGCCTCTATAGGTCTCTTCAGACAGAATAGATCAAATTACTTTGTACTTCTGCTATTTAAGCTTTTTTTCTACATGCTAATTGCTGGCCTCCAAAACCTTGAATAATTCCTGGAGAACATCATGTACTCCCCAAACCCATGTCACAGCTTCTAGCACAAAGTGGTTCAGTCACAGTCAGAGAGAAAGTCTGTGTGCAAGACAGGTCGAGCCATGGTTTCATGGATTTAGCCTCAGCCTAGAAAGACAGTCACTTGGACCAATGGAAGAAAACTTCAGGAAATCTATCTCCAAGGTCACATATACTGAATATATGCTCCAAATGGTAGAACCAGCAAATCTATGAGCTCAGTGTCCTTCTCAAACCTGCTTGTGGCTGTAGTGCGTGTGTGTGTGTGTGTGTGTGTGTGTGTGTGTGTGTGTGTGTGTGTGTTTGAATTAGCAGCTGTCAGCACATTGCTGGCCATATTGCAAATGTTCTATTATATTGATCAGATATTTGAGGAATTAAGAAATCGTATATAAAACACATATCATGAGTCAGCACTTTAATCTAGGTGACAAAATAGTGAAGCTAGCTATATTTAGTCAGTCTCTTCTAGAATCCTTTTAAGATTTCAAAAAGTTCTAACCTTCCAAAAGCATCCTAAATTTGCAACAACCTTTCTGACAGAAGATGAGAATGTTTATGAGGTCTGGGGAAGTTACTTCTTCACCGAGTCGGTATTACACCATAAACATTGAGAGCAGGAAGTCTCATCAGTAAGATTAATAATAAGGAGAATGGATTTTTTTTTTTTTTTTTTTTTAGTATGTAGGAAATCCAAGTGAATCTCATAGCGAGTCATTAGTAGATGAAGCCAAGCCTGAAAGCACAACTAGACAAGAAGTTATGTCTGTGCCCTGTGTTCTGTCCCTGGGAATTTTATTGCCATATTTAATATACATTACAATAAACACTGAGTCTAGGGAGAAAGTCACTTAATGAAAGCAAGCACAACTTAGAACAAAATAATCTCTAAATAGAGAGATGTTTAAGTCTACTTAACTGGAAAACTAACCCTGAGGAAACGAACGGTCTTGCAGCATTTTCCCTACCCGTGAGGGATTCCTCTGCAGCCAGCCAGCCACAAGGACAGGCCACCAGTGTCTTAGCTGCCCCTTACCTTTCTGGCCCTCCCCTTTTTCACTTGGAAGCAACTTGCGTCTGTTAATGAAGATAGTCCTCCTTGTTAGCCAAACTGTGTTCCCATTAGTGCTAAGTGCTCTTTTAAAGTTAAGAGACATAGAGTAGACAAAACTCCAGGAGGATTCAGCCCTGTTTTTCCCTTCCCTTTAGAGCCTTCCCTGCAAGCAGCAGGAGAGAGCTACCAGAAAACCATGGCCTCATTTATTTAACTCTTCAGTCATTTGTAACACCCCTTAGGAAGCGCTACTCTGGGCTCTAGCTCAGGTGTACCAGCCCTGAGACTCCACGCCTGCTGTGACAGAAAAGGCACAGAGCCGAGTTAATTAAGTCTATTGTTCAAACAATTTGTTTCTCACCAAGGTTGGTTCACATGAAGGTATTTCAGTAGGATTTTGTATCCAGAATACCTTTATTGTGCTGTGATAACTCCCTCTTTAGAAATACATTTTGTTTCTGAGATTCTCAGGTCACTGGCAGAATAACCTGTTTTTAAAAACCCATTGGTGACAAGCTATTTGTTAGGTGTGTGGTACTTGTATCTTTTTTTTAAATAGCCATGAAGTTCCTCAGAGTAACGTCAGTGAGGTAAAGGTGGAATAGGACAAGCCTCCAAAGTTCAGAGCTACATAGCGTTCTTAACTCAAAGTCAGGGCTGAAGACAGTGTTTGAAAGGTCTTCATGGTCTCTCTGGCAGAACGAACCATGGAAAACAAATGGAAGGTTTTGGAGGAGAAAAATGGAGACTGTTTAAAGCATGCTGCTTTGTTTTTGCACAAAGGGATCAAAGGACATTCCCGCATTAATTGCTTCTATTTTTACTCTGCACTCCCATTGTGTTCCCACTTGTCGCTCTAACAGATGTTCTAGAAACTCTTGAAGGCCTTGCTTTGAAGGCCTTGTTCCTCTCTCTCATGCCACATCATTTCTACCTTTGACCACCTGTCCTCTCTCTCTCTCATTCAATTCTGTAGGATGGTGCAGCAGGGAAGGCCAGCTGCCAACCGTGTGCTGCCCTTCCTTGTTGAAGAGATGTCCCTGAGAAGCCGTTAGACTTCATGTCCTAGACCCCTTTGGAGTCTGCGGTCAAATGACTAAGTTCTTCCCTGTGAACATGAGCCTCTTTGCACCCCGCTAGGTTCCCGCCTTCTACTTTGGAGCTGGGACACTGAGGGCCCTGAGTGTCAGGAGAGCCGAGCCTCCATTAGACTGTGTCCTTAAGGAGTCCTTCCTTCATCCTCCTTTCCACCCGCAGACTTCCACGAGCAGGATGATCGTCTGTGTTGTGCGTTAAGGTTGCCACCAAAAAATATCAGTAGTACTCAACTCATACATGAGGACAGTATTAGGCTTACATCCTAAGCCTAATAATACTGTGAGACAACTGATACTGTGATATTGACCGACCACCAAGGCCTACATGAAGCTTGGGGGCTACAAGACCAACAGATATAGTCCAACCCTGGTGGGGATCACCCAGACATTCTTTCATTCTTAAGCCATCTCACTTTCCTAAGACTGACATCTCTTGAGGAAGAAAGCCAGTTAGTCCATTGACACAGGAAGATACTGCAACCCTGTGTATGTGTGTGTGTGTTTGTGTCATTAAGGTAAGACAAATTCATATCTACTTAATACAACATCCTACAAGGTTAGATATGGAGCCCTTAAGAAAAGTAGAACTGCATTCTCCATGAGTCAAATCAAAGCCACATTCTCCAGGCACAGAGCACTGAACCAGAGCCACTCTCTCAGTGAGTGACACATCGTAGGTCTTCAGCTAGATGGGCCAGTGACACATGATAGGTATGCAGCTAAAGGAGCCAACCAGTGCATCATTTGGTCCTTGGGTTCAGTACTACAGGACCTTAAGATTTCCTCCTTTGTTATCTCTTTAAATAGCTTAAGGTACTAGTGTATTTTAGGCATCACATGAATTTAATCATATATATATATATATATATATATATATATATATATATATATATATTTAAAACAGTTAACTGAAAAGGGAGGCTTCCTTCAACAGGGGGTAGTCTAAGTTTATAAAACCTGAAACATGCATTTTCTGAGATCTGTGTAAGAAAAAGAGTATGTAATTAACAAAGAAATTCTAATATAGAGCCTAAAGTAGGCCATGGCAGATGAAAGCCTGTGAACTGTAGGCTCTGTGGGGCTTATGACAAACCTATGAACAAGACAGAAGTTCCCTGATAGGGTGAATACTTAAAGTAAGGTTGAGAATTTTCTAGATCTAATCCTGCTTTGATCCCCAGCTTAGTTAATTGCAAACCAGTTGTATAAAAGCAGATGGAAAAACAATCCATCAAAATTATGTTTTTAACTCCCGATTTCTAAGCCATGCATCATGTTGCATAATTCTGAGTTGAATGTTTGTTTAATGAAAGGAGATAACATGATTTTTCAATAAGAACACGAGAATGAATACCTCAGAGATAATAATGATGGAGGGCTTGTTACATAGGAACATACAAAGGAAACTTCCTTTTCAGCCTGACTGAAGAAGCCTGGTGTTCTTAACACTGATTGATAGACTATAGAAAACTAGCATTTCACTGTGTATAAATCACTCAACTGTAGTAACCAGAAAATAAGCCCATTTAGAAAAAGAATTTAAAAAAGGACTCATTTGCTTTCTGATTACTAGTCACTCTCAAGAAATAAGATCACATCTTTAAAATGTGCTTTTTTTTTTTTTTTTTTTTTTTAATCTCCTGAGAACCAATGACCTTCTGCTTTGTCGCTTAGGAAAACTCTCTTTCCAAATGTGACTCATCTGCAATGAATTGTAGATTACAACTCAGGGAGCAATTAACCAAAGCTATGGCTCATCTTTGCCACCAGAGGGCCTGGGGAAGGCCAGACTTGCAAGTCTTTATCAGTTAATTGCCTGTATCACCTTGAATTGGCCACAAGAGAAAAGCTGTAGCCTGGTTAGAAAGCAGGCACCATCCACCAGGTGCTAAGGTAAACATGGCCCTGCCAAGCCCCTGGCTCTGTCAGTCACAAATTCCTGTTAACATGAAGAAAGGTGTTCTTCTAAAATGATCCAAAGTGAACCACTACCAAGACACTTCTTGGCTATGACTTTCCACTTGGGACAGGAAAGGTCATATATTTTACTAAACCCAAAGTTCTCACTATGCCCCATAGTTTGGCACATTGACTCTTTCTATGTGGTCAGGGTTAGGAAGCCACGACTGATTCCAAAAATTCTATTTTTATTTTATTTTATTTTAATTTTTTTGGTTTTTTTGAGACAGGGTTTCTCTGTGTAGCCCTGGCTGTATGGAACTCACTCTGTAGTCCAGGCTGGCCTCGAACTCAGAAATCCACCTGTCTCTGCCTCCCAAGTGCTGGGATTAAAGGTGTATGACACCACTGCCTGGTGATTCCAAAAATTCTTAACCTCATTTTAGGTAACCTGGAACCATGTTTTCTCCCGTAAGACTGGAACACAACTATCAGTCTACAGGATCTATCTTTTCTCATCAGCACACCAGATGGCCAAGACCCAGAAGGTAAACCATCAAGATCTGGCATCCAAGGCTCAGCAGACCATTTGTATTGCTAGGGTGCCTGCCCTTAAAGATGGGGCTGAGCATGTGGTTCTGGTGGCAGAGAGCTTACCAGGCATGTACAAGGTCCCAGGTTTGATTCTCGGCAACCACAGGAGCTTGCAGAACCATAGACGGCAAAGGTTGGGGAGTACACAGAGATCTAGGGTGCTCATACATTGCCCAAGAATCACTGGAAAATGCAGTAGCTTTGAAACTGGGGTCCAAACAGGTCCTCAGAAAGTAAAAGTTATCAAGACTCAGCAAGCCCAGACATACGATCACATGCGGATGCTCACGGCCACCATTCATAATGGCTTAGAAGAAGAAACAACTCAAATATTCACCAATTTGAGGTTGGATAAATGAAGCACAGTATAGCCACACTATGAGATATCACATTGTAATAAGAAGCGTTGACTCTTACTTCAACACAGATCGATCATATTGAAAGAAGTCGGACAAAAAAAAAATATATACACATTGTATTATTCCATTTGCAAGAAATGTGTAAAATAGGCAAATCCATGGAGACAGAAAGTGGGTTAGGACTTGCGGTAGTTGTGGGAACAGGGAGCTATTGCTGCTTGGTGCAGGATGTCCTTTAGGAGTGAGAAGTGTTTTAGGACATATGGTGATGGCAACGCTGCTTTGTGTGTATTCTGGAGAGTGGGGGCTTTTATACTTATAGGGATGATTTTATGGTACGTGAATTGTATCTTAATAAAGCTGTTACTTAAAAATCAAAATAGCCGGGTGGTGGTGGCTCCCGCACGCCTTTAAACCCAGCACTTGGGAGGCAGAGGCAGGTGGATTTCTGAGTTCGAGGCCAGCCTAGTCTACAGAGTGAGTTCCAGGACAGCCAAGGCTACACAGAGAAACCCTGTCTCGAAAAAACCAAAAAAATAAAAAATAAAAAAATAAAAATAAAAATAAATCAAAGTACTTCTGATTAAGGAAGAGGGTGTCTAGTCACGGTTCTTCTTAGAAGAAAAAGTCAAGGGCATGGAGACAGCCACCTGTCAACAGCGGCTCCCAACACTGCCATGCTCTGGATCTTACGACAATTTGATTTCCCATTTATATTTTTCTCACAGAAAACACACACTATCCTCTTAGTGGCAATGAGAATTTGAATCTTGTGTCATTCTGCTAGTTAATAACGTTTTCTGAGGCTCAATATGCCACATATGCAAGTGTCCACATGGGACTGAGCATACGGGAAGGACAGAAACAGACTCTGAACTCCCCATTCTCGAAGCCAAGACAGGAGCACGCAATAAAGACGGAAAGAAATGCACCAATAGTGTCCTTCCTGTGATTCCTACCTTGACCTCACACACGAAGTTATTATTATAGCCTTCATATTCCCTTGTTATTGCCGGATCTATGCATGTGTCTCTGCATAGTGGGGATAGTACCTGAGCTACACTGACATATCCCTTGTTATTGCCGGATCTATGCTTGTGTCTCTGCATAGTGGGGATAGTACCTGAGCTACACTGACCGGTTAGACTCACGTGAGTGCCCAGAGGCTGGCTGATATT
>JADRCC010576638.1:0-24598 GCA_019843855.1 Hylomyscus alleni
GTATGAAAACGAGCCGTTGGCACCTATGCAATATTTTAGCCTAAATTTTAAAGCTCCAAGTACTCTCACCTTTCAAAGAAAATATGCAAAAATTAATGATTGTCTCATCTCTCACATGACGAGGAATTTGAAAAGATGTTCGAGTCCTGGTGATGGTCCTCAGAAGGAAGGGGGGAGTGAAGTTAACGTTCACACATCTAAACTGTCACAGTTAGTAATGACTCCAAAGGAACAAAGGACTCCAATAGTGAGCCCATCCGGCACCATCATTGCTTTGCTGCTTGTTCTAGGGGAATTTCAGGAAATGTGTCTCCTGCTACAACCTGCTGGGTACTCTCTCAGTCTGATGACTCCTTTAGACTGGGTCATACATCTGGGAGATTTCATTCCCACCGGTAATTACACCCATGCCCCTGGCCTCAGTGACCACCCACATCACTACCATGGTATTTAGGAATTCCGTTTTCTCTGTCCCTGCCTGATCGTCCTCCGCAACATACCCCGTCAAAACCATCCTTCAAACTGACAACTCCACACTAAATCCCTTTGTCCCTAAATCTTCCTTCATTCCTATAACCAGTATCTAAGCAAATGGCATATTTGCTCAGGGTAGAAATCTGGAATCGTCTATGTCTGCTTTTCATTCGCATCCAATCACCAAACTTGCTAAATGGAAGTGTCTAGGATGCCTCCCTCTGCCCCTCCCCACACTCAGAGCCAGGCTAGACTTCCCTCTGATACCCACAGCCGTGTTAATGCATTTAGCATCCCTGACTTCACATGGTCACATGGTCTCCTCACACCTAGCCTTGACTTCCCTCTACCCCTACCACGGTTGTACTAGAACACACATCTGATGGCATCATCCCCCGTTTTATAATCTTCAGTTCCAAGGCCTAGGTGACTGCCGGTCATGTTTAATTATACAGTTATTTCTCCATTGGACTCTCCAGCTATGTAAGAGAAATTATCCCTTTGATTTTTAGGTCCTTCAATGTTTAGTTCACTACCTAGTATACAGGAATCTCACAAGAACTTCCCGCGAGATGAATGAATGAGTGACTGACTGAATGAGTGAGTGAATGAAGGAATGAATGGGTGAATTAATGAATGATAGGGATGCACTCTAGGCTAAAGCCATTGAGTAACAAATTCATTCAATATCCATCACTCACTTGCTTTTTATAAATGAGTCTTTTATACTATGCCTCTTAAATGTTCCCTCAAAGTCTCATGAGCTAAGTAAGAGTGTTGCTATGCCCTTTAACAGGTGGGACCTAACGAGAGGTCCTTAGGATATCTGAAGAGGCCTTTGAAAGGGACCGTGGCCCCTTCCCACCCCTTTCACTTCCTGGTGGGGAAGTGATCAGTTTTACTCGGACCTGGGTTCCCCACCACTGCCGTTCGATACCCTCGCTGGAGAACTAAAAGCAGCAGCCCACTGACCGGAAGTGTATGAACCACGAGACCATGATACTTGTTCTCATTTTAACTTGGTCATCTCGGGTGTCTACTCCAGTGACAGCCAAGCTGACTGAAGGGACGCTGCTGAAGCATTTGAATCTCAGGCTCAGACCTCTTCCCCTAGCGCCTGACTGAAGGGTCTCAGGGGGCCAACCTCCTTTTACTGCTTCTGCCTTGATGTCACAAGAGATGGGCCTCAGCTAATCTTTTCATCTCTTTCCTAAATTTCTAGGAGAGCGGCATTTACATAGAATGGACCTAATCCATTACTCCCTGGTCACCATTACAGCTGAGAAATTCTGGACCGGTACTCCAGTGAGTGGTTCACTGAGGATGGCCCCCGCCCCGAGCAAGCAGGTGGTAGCAGAATTTCAATGGATGAAGAGGGACTGGTAAATGAGGGCTGCGGAATCGGCAGGGCTCAGGCAGCCGGTGGTGTTTATGGATGTTCCTGGTTGCCTTCTGTCCTGTGTTTCAGCTCCTCGGGATAGGTTGCTTAGCAACAAACGCTGATGCCACTGTGGAGGGCAAGGTGATCCCGTGCATTATTTTAGCCAAAAGGGTACTTTGTGCGTGCTCCTCCGGAGCCTCTGGGTCCGTGATGAAGGCAACAGCTGGAGTCAGCATCCAGCATGTGTTGTACAAATTCCTGGTGATGTTCGCTCCTGGTTTCTTACTCCAGAGGCCTCCAGCGACAGGCTGCACAGGATGTAAGCTGTTCTTCAAAGACAGTTTCTTGCTACTTTGTTCCTGAAGTCTCTCCCTCCATAAACAACTGTCCCTCAAGACTTGGAAAAGAAGATAGGATCCCCAGAGAATACAATGTTTTATTTTGCACAGCTTCTCAGATCAAGGGGATCTGCCTTCACCCTCTGGAGAACCGTCACCCTACCTAGCCCCCTCCCAGCCCACCCTCCCACCTCCGGGGCCTAGGGTTTGCATTCCCACCCTGTCACCTTTCCTGCTGAGTGGCCTTTCTCCCGGGGTGCTCTTTATGGCCACTCTGTCTTTTTTTTTGTTTTTGTTTTTTTGGTTTTTTTCGAGACAGGGTTTCTCCGTGTAGCCCTGGCTGTCCTGGCCTCATTCTGTAGACCAGGCTGGCCTCGAACTCAGAAATCCGCCTGCCTCTGCCTCCCAAGTGCTGGGATTAAAGGCGTGCGCCACTACGCCCAGCTGGCCACTCTATCTTAACAAAGGTAGATGTCCTTATTAATGAGTCTACTGAAGGTAAACTGCAAAACTGAAAGTTTGTGAATCAAGAGCTAGCCAACCTTAGATCAAGACCCAAGGATAACAGCCCGTTCTCACCAGAGTCCAAATATTTGGAGGCAGTGTCTCTCAGAGCAGTGAGGTTTCTACTTCAACAGAGTGTGGCCATAGCTTGCACAGCCTTGTGAGCAAGGGCAGTTTAAACACTGGAAATCAGAGTGGGCCACCCCTTCAAACACATACTCCCCCAGGAAGATTCTGCCGTTTATGATGGCCTTTGAGCTCCGCCAAGTTTCCATGTCATTTTCCACAGGGGTTTGATGGTGGAAATTTTTAAAGCGGAGGCTCAGGTGGAGGTGAGGAGTAGGATCTAACGAGGACACTGGCCAGAGGCTCCTTCACCCTCTTTGTGTTGTTGGATCTACTCAGTAAGAATTAACAGAGAAAAGCCAAATCTGTACCCTCTGTTCCTGCTGTTCCTGGAATTCCCAGACAGCAGACGATGGCTGTGCCTCCCTCTGCAGATGAGCCAGGGAATGAATTAGTGTGTTGGACAAAGCCATCATGTACTGCTGTTCTTTGCAGGAAGGGTGCCCAGCCTCCAGGGTTCTGTCATTCTTTCTGATGCCACGCGTGAACTGAAGGACGTCCCTGAGCAGCAGGTCCCTCTGACTGGCAGGGCACACATTCTCCCCAGCAAGAGCCTGCTTGAGAGAGGCGGGTTACAGTCCTACTTCATTAATGTACAACTCCGATAGAAACTTCCGGCTGCCTTTCCCGGACCCAGGACTTGCCACCATTGTTAGTCTGTTCTGTGAGCCAGTGGCACTTCCCCAGTAATGAAGATCATACATTGCTATGCCCATGAATGTGAATCCTGGTGTGTGTGAAAGACGGGGGGTGGGGGGGGGGGGCGGGGGAAGAATGTAAAGGTATAAAGACAAGCTGGGTAATGAGCTCAGAGAGACAAAGGGGAGAAAAAAAACCCACCGAAGGGAGAAATGTTAAATGTCAGACCAAAGTTGTTTTACAGAAGAAACTAAATTAGGCTGAGATGTCATGATTGTACCATCCTGCTCTGGACCACTGCAGAGATGTGAGCCTCACAAGCTCGAGTGTGTGACGTCAGTGGGAAAGACTGCTTCACAGGTGTGGAGCTCGGCAGCACCAAGGCAGAGCAATGCAATTAATGGGACAAGGAAAATGTACGCAAGAGCTCTCTGCTCAGACAGACAGACAGACAGACAGGCGTGTGCTGCACCTTTCACCACAGGACGTCGTCGCATGCCTCCCTTGTCACTAGAACTGAGCCGATGCCACCACCTGATGCTCTTGAATGTCCCAAAGGACACCCAGAGACAGGGGTGAGAAACATACACCAAGAAAGTCAAATACACAAACAGAGCCATTCTGTCAAACTATGAAGTGACCACCAGAGTACAGAAGAAGAGAGGTACAAGCCTAGAAAGATGCTCTGTCCTGGCTTCTAGGAGCCAGGTGACACCCACAAAGCCGATGATGACACTGGTCATCTTCCTTGATAACCCTACACATTACATATCGAGACCTGTCTGAACCTGGAACTCACCAACTCATCTGATCCTTGATGCTATCAACCGCTAAGTGAAAAATATCACCCAGGTTATAGAATTGTAAGGATTAGAAATAATTCGCGACCATATCATGTAAGAGACATTGAATAAATCATATTTAAAGTTACTGGAGAATAATAACAAAAATACCTTCCTACTTTAAAAGAAAAGGGAGAATTCTATTTTTTTACTGGAAGTGTGTGTTTGTGGTCGATGTGGACGCATGATCACACGTGCATAGGCCCAGGCGAATAGTAGCCATACACACGTGTGCGTGTAGGTGGAAGTTGACATCAGCCATCTTCTTTGGTCACCTACACATTATGTATTAGAGCCTGCCTAAACTTGGAACTACCCAACTCATCTGTCTTGTTGGCCAGCTTGCTCTACTGATCTCCACCTTCCAAGCACTGGAATACAGGCAGAGTACCACACCTGCCGTCATTCATGGAGATGCTGTGAATCCAAACTCCAGTCCTCACACTTGCTCAGCAAGCCGCTGAGCCATCTCCCAAACCCTCAAAGTGGCAGTGGTGGTGATAAGGGTGGCAATTAATTACCTTACATCTTACTTTTTCCAGAAGAACTGAGCATTGTTTTTATAGCTACAAAGAGGGAAAATTATATATATGCATGTATATGTACACATACACATACATATACACATGTACATATATATACACACATATATAAAACCTCAGGTACCCACCTCTGTAGCCGGAGAAGTTGACAACTTAACTAGAATTTCTTGGGCTGTTCCCTGAATGGCTCCTTGTTTCTTCTCTATTTTAAAGGTTCAACTAATCTAAGAGTTGTTAGTTTCCATGGCAGCTGAGCCTGTGATTTTTCACTGGAATTGGTCCAACTGAGAAATGGTTCCTGTTACTCTCTTCAAAAGACGGGATGAGGAGATGGCTCAGGAGTGAAGAGTGTCCTTGTACAAGAACGAGGACCCAAGTTCAGGTCCCCAGCGCCCATGTAAGAACCAGGAGCAGCAGCTCACATCTGTAACTCTGGTTCTTGGGGCATCGCGATGGGTGGATTCCAGGGGGGAATCTCTGGCTAGCCAGTCTAGCAAAATGTCAAACTCCTCATAAAGACACTGTCTCAAAAAATGAGGCAGAGAGTGACAGAGGATACGCAACATTGATTGACCTCTGACCTTAGACACATGCAGAGTCAATTTCATCTCTGTGTATGTGTGTGTGTATACACACATGTGTGTGAGCATGTATACACACACACACACACACACACACACACACACACACACACGAATAATACTAAAAAGGCACCTGAATGCTGAACTTAACTTAGATTTTTGATTTCCAGTTACTGAAATCCATGGACGTCACAAGCACGATCCTTCGCAGGCCGCAGGATCACCAGGTGCAATGGAAGTACACCCACTCTGCGAGGCGTTCGTGCTGCACGGGGCTGTTTAAAAATCTGTTAACTATCTATGAAACTCCCTTTCGCTGATTTTATATGTATGAAACACAGGTGTACTCAGCTACATTTTCCTGGATTTACTACAAAAACGTAAAATTCCTACAATGCAGTTATGGGGATTTAAAGACTAGAACGCCGAAAAGTTCTGCTCTGACCACATTCTGGAGCAAATCTGACTGCTCCAACAGTTCCCCCCAGAGCTGGTGCTTGTGGCCGGGCCCTCCAGGCCTCACCTACCCCCTCAAGCTGACTGTCAAAACCTGACCTGGCAGCTCAGGGGATCTCCCTACAGAGTCAGCATGGCTCCCCTCTGACCTACAGAAGTCCTTGTATCCCTCTGCCTTGACCCACCATCGCTATGACTCTCCTGAAGTTCCTGCCCTGGGAACGTTTCTTCCCCCCACTTGAAACCATAGTATACTTTTGGAGGTTAAAGAGTTTGCTCATAATCGTCACTGGGGATGCCTTTGTGGGTGTGTGCACTCGTGTCCAAATGTACCGAAGTATACATTTTAATGGACGGACACACACACACACACACACACACACACACACACACACACACTTGCTCCTCCGTGCTAGGCCACAGCATCAGTCTGTTCCGAGTCATGGGACTCAGCAAACGCTTCCTTATGAGAGAGCTGCGTGTTCTATCTCGACAATCACAGCCAATTCCCAGGAGGCAGAGAGCATGCCATGGTGTTTCATCTCCGTGGCAACCTCGATTCTTGCCCCCCTGGAGTCTGTTCTCAAAATGGTAACCAGGCTGAGACATTTCAGTGTCCTGACAGTACAGGACGGGCTGAGTCACCTTGGTCAAGATGCTGCTTCGCCACAGCCCCGTGCCTGAGTAACCCCTCAGCAGGCAGGCCCTGCCCTCTCTTAGATGTGCACTGGGCGCGGGGTGGAATCTTGGGAGAAGGACTCTGGAACCCAAGAGCTAATGAGCCCTCCAGGAGGTCACAGAGGAAGGGGAGGAAAGGGAGGCAGACATAAGGAGGGGAGAAAGAACGGGTGCCTCGTTGGTTCGTGTGTGATCTTAGCCAAGGCCTGACAGAAGTTGATGAGAAACCCCTTTCCTATTCTGTGACTCTGTCTCCTGTGAGAAACTTAGTGCTGGGTGACCGCTCTTTACAAAGAATATTCCAGACATGACGAGGGGTTCTTGAAGCACGGGACAAAGGCTGAGGACAGAACAGCACCACAAGGCTCCCTCACTCGGTTCCCACTGGCTGCCAATGGTGCCAGACACTGTCATTCTGACCACAGGACATTTAAAAACTATTCGGTTGCTTTGTTTTGTTTTCTGTTATAACTGGGACTGGGTAGTGACGTCTAGCGGGTAGAGGCAAGCCTACTGTTAAGTATCTTACAGAGCACAGAAAGCACCCCTCTCGGACCTTCATACATAATTACCTATCCCAAAACAGCTTTATGTCATGGCAGAAACCTAACCTTCACAGGCTCCCTCCTCATGCCTCTCAGCAGAGGAAAGTCTCTTGCAGGTTAAGGAGGCCTGGCATTTTATATCCAGACACACAGCCTGGCTTTTCTGTCCTTGACTTCCCTTGGACATAAAAACGCTAAACTCTAAATGGCTCATTCCCTTAATACTCCACTCCAGCTGAAGCTGACAATGGAGCTGGAGTTGGAGGGTGTATGACATCCCTCAGACTACTAAAAACCCAGAGGCTGATGGAAGTCACATCCTGGACACTTGTCCACTGCCCTTCCCTCTCACTGTCAATGTAGACAATTCCCTTCCTGACGACACTGTCATGGCTCAGAGAGCCACCAGCTGTTTCTAGGCAAGCGAGCAGTGGAAAGGACTTGCAGTCCCAGTTCTTGGTCACTTAAAAAAATGTGGATCTGGAATGCAGCTTCAAGGACTGCTTCTGGAGCCTGTTATTTACATATGTCTCTTGGCCAGGGTAACAATGGGGGACAACTGAGGTGGCTTTGTCTGTAAAATAACTTCAAGCCTCTGGTCAGACTTCACATCATGGTTAACTGTGCAGTTTCCCTTCTGCAGAAAGAAAACCAGGGCCACAAGAAGACAAAGTCATCTGAAGATGTAATTTGGTGCAATTACAGAAGAGACCAAGAATTTCTTTGTTCTTTCAAGAAAACAAACCCACACTTACGTAGCTCAGACCATTTTACCAGGCCTGTGCTGGCTCTGGTTTGCTTGAGGGAACTCACCAAGACTCTGACCTAAATGCCCAAGGCTGGAGGAGACCCTTAGAGATCCTCAGAGGTCAGGGCTGAGCGATACATGTGTGTGTGCACGTATGTGTGCTGTTACATACTATGTTTATATGAACAAGTGTTGCATGCACGTGGGGACCAGTGGTACCCTCCTCAATATCTTTCTGCCTTGCGTTTTGAGAGAGGGTCTCACTAAACCTAATGCTCATCTATTTGGTTAGATTGGCTGGCCAATGAACTCCAGAGATCTGACTCTCTCTGCCTCCCCACAGGCAGTGATTATAGACTATGCTATTGCACCTAGCTTTTACATGGTTACTAGAAATCATCTTACCCATTCATCTATCCCCGGCCCTCATTGCACGTTAATATCTTCATCCTTGATACACTAGGAATGGCTTAGCACACCCTGGAACAGAGGTTAGAACATCCCATCAAAATCTGGCGCAGAATGCCTGTACTCAAACCAACAACATCTAGACCTACTTATGAGATCCTTCTTCGCCAAACTCATGCTTACTTATCTGAGGAAGAAGAAATACAGAAATCTTGAGAGACTCTCCCTTCTGACCCTCTGTGGGGAGAGGATGAAATTCCAAGTATATTGCTGACATGGACATGCGCAATGACCCGAATGTCTCAGATCCACGGAAATGGCAAAGCCATCTTCTGGTCCAAGTGCTACAACTGAGCAATGTGTGCAACCACAGCTTCCTCCGCTCGGGTGAATGGCTGCAGCCTGAGACTGCTGCCCTACAGAGACCTCCCGCTGAGGCTAGCTTAGCCCCTCCTCCTTGTGTGTTGTTCCTAAGAGGAATCTGGGTTGTGTGATAGGTGCTTCCCATCACACATGCCAGATTTTCAAATGTCTGATACCTGTCCTTTCTTTATTCCTGCATTCCACCAGTCAAATTCTCAAGACTCAGTGACCCTTGTTTCTTCCACAATAAGCTTTTGGAAAAAGGTCTGGCTGAAAGTTAAGATTTTCAAACACAGGAAGAAAGCTCATTCTTCGGCCCATGCCTGCCTCTGTCACACTTCCGGCTTGATCTTGAGGGCGGGGAGCGGGGGGTTAAAATGTTTATAGTGATTCATGTAGTCTAGTGAAAAATCTAGAATAAAACTCTAGCACAAAACTCTACCCTGAGTATTTCCTAGGGAACTGGAAAGGGGAAAAGGAGAGAGGGAGTATACTAGACAAGACCTTCTTAAATAGGTCTTGATTTTGACTTCTGTTTATGGATTTATCAATACCCTTTGAGAATCTTGGTGTGACCCTGACTTGGCCTGTCTGCATTCACCATCTATCAAAGCTTAGGCATGCCATGCTACGCATGGTCACAGTCCTAAACGGTACAGTAGCATTTTATAGGGCAGAGCTTTCCAATATGAGGGCAGGTGGAGCTTTGCCAGAGCTGTCTAGTCATTCATTCTGAATATTCACTCCTCGTACCTCTTCATTCAACAGCGTCGTTCATTCCTCGCTTGATTAATATCGACTCGAGAATTCCTTTGGTACATGTTAGAAAGCTAATGTGGTCCTGAAATTTATAGATATTATGAAACACACTACAACTAAAGATCCCAGAGAGAAAGTAGTCTGTTCTCTGCATGTGGGGACTCAGTAACTAGCTCTGGACTTCATTCTGAACACACAGGTTTTAGTTTAAGGTGTAGGCTTTACTGTTTTGTAGTTTAATCACTGTGGTAAGTCATTCAATCTTTCTTTCCCATTTTTCAAATGTGTGTGTGTGTGTAGTGTACATGAGTGTAAGTGCATGTTGTGACATCTGTGTGGGCATACATGTGTACATGTGTGTGGGCATACATGTATACATGTGTGGACATGCATGTGGAACCCTGAGAGTGCCCTCAGGAATCATCCTCCATTGTTCTTAATTTCTATTTGTCAGATCCAAGTAGACAGGGACATCTCAGAAAAACACCAAGAGGCCAGGAATTTCCTTAATAAGATAAGCTCAGGAACTTTGGGAAGGTAGTGGAACTCTCCAGAAGGGAAATGCTAATTAACATTCCTCGGATCACAGGGTGGACCTTTGCCCACCTTCTACTTCAGACAAGGGAAGTCCTTGCCACCTCATTCCCTGAAGACCAATCAGTTTAAAAAGTCCCACTGCTCTACCAATCACATTGTGTCGAATGGCTGCTGCCCTGAGCTCACTGAACAAGCTGTGTGGGGTCGCCTCCTTTCCTTAGGGTCTGGGACAGCCTCAGTGCACTGAAATAAAACTCCTCATGCTCTTTGCATCGATGAGGCTCCATGTGATTCACTCAGGGGGTCTCCGGTAAGCTAAGGCTCAACAGGGTCTTACAGATTCATTGAGGCAGTCTCTCACTCAAAGCTAGAGCTCAATAACATGACCATTCTCACTGGTCAGTTTGTCCAGGGAATCCTCTGTCTTTGTCTGTTGAGGCTGGAATTACATGCAGGCCACCATACCCACCCAGCACTTTCATGGGTTTCTAAGGATCTGAAATCTAGCCCTCAGACTCCTGCAGCAAGCACTTTAACTACTGAACTACCTCTCCAGCACCCACCTCACTCAGTTTTTTTATGTCTGAATTTCCTTATCAAACAGGCAAGTAGACTTCTCCTCCCTGGGTATTTACATGAAGATGGAATAGAGTCACGGACACAAAAGTACTGTATGATGTGCCCTGTGAACACAGCACGCCATTCTTAGAGATGCCAAGATTTTCCTGTGCTTAGCTAGGATGTAAGCCAAGCCCTATGGGTGCATGCCTCAGCCTGTAGCTAATGGTTCAAGGCCTAAGTATCAGGAGAGGTGACACAGAACAGCAAAGAGGACCACCCAAGTAAGCACTCAAGTATGAAGGGCCAACATGAAAGTGCCAAGCCTGGTACAATGTCCTCCATTTGCTGACCTCTGTTTGGCCAGAGGCAAGCTTTCAGCTCAGTATCACACAGATGGGTCAAAACAAAGACCACCACGGCTCATACTGTGCCTGGTCTTTATTAGTGCCAACATTAGAATACTGTGCCCACATTCACAAAACACCTGTGACAGGCTCCTTCCTTGCCGCTTCCCCTTACTGCTGATGTGGTCAGGCAGAGGAAAGGAACTTTCCAGGAAAACAAACCAACAGTCTCCTGTCATTCAAATGTCTGCTAGAAGCCCCACTTCAGAGGCCAGGTGAGAGAATAGATGGCTTAGAGATGGCTGCCTAGAGTCTCGCATCCCGGAAGAACTGAACCACAACGCTCTGGAATCTTGGACTAGCCCAAAGCTGCAGACTAGAAGAGATGTGCCCATTAAACAGAAGGCCTGCCTCACCAGCAGTTTTTCCCAGAGCCCAGACCTGAGTGGTTCTGAGAGGCAAGCCTGAGTGGTCCACAGCGCGCAGAACATTCACAGAGCATCAGGACATTTACATCTGGAAGGAAGCTCAGTGAAGCCTTGTCTGGGCTTTGATGATTTCTGGATGTGCACGTTGGTCTAACCATGGACAAGAAAGTAGTAGGCCTGAGAGTGTAACCACCACATTCTTATAAATACTCACACTTTCTATGGTCTGAGTGATCTAATGTATCTCCCCTAGCAGCTATGCAACCACACAAGGATCCACTTCTCAGTGCTTCTTGGCCTCGTCTGTCCAGAGATGGTTGGGACTCTCCAGGAAACCCCACCACAAAGAAAAGCTTCGACTTGGCAAGATCTTACATTCAATGACTCTGCAGTTCCGAGGTCTAGATCTGCTAAGCTACACTGGTCCTGAACTTAGCGTGTCCACCGACCCAGCAGTACCAGTCCAGCTACTTCACAAGCACCGCCTGAATCCCCTATCTTTAGGGAAAAGATTGTGGCAATTATATACAAACTGTACTCAGGACTGTCAACTCGCAATGGCAGGGCCAAGAGGTAACCCACAAGACTTTAAAACGGTTCCGAGACAAAGCCTTTGGGAGTCTGTCTCTGAAAAGTGCTTTCTCATGAGATTCCCTGATGAATTTTCACAAAAGCTTATTCTCAAAGGACTTCATTTTTGTGTGTGTGTGTGTGTGTTCTTTGAGCCTCAAATACAGTTATATTCAATATTAAGTCTCCTGTGTTTGAGAGCTGAAAACACAGCCCAGCTGTGACAGTGGCTTGATTCATTCCAGATCTTTCCCCAGTATTATTTACAAGCAGAATTTTAGTTGCTGCTTCTGCAAATAGTAGAACCCAATTTATTGTTAACTGAGTCTGGCTATTTTTCTGAGAAGCTAATTCATTAATCCAATATTGTTGAGGCATTATTTAAAGGAAAAAAAAAACCTTTAAACTCTTGGCAGTTACTATCACAGTGAATTTTTGTTGTTTTTCTTTTACTTCTATTAAATGCTTCAACATCAATGAGTTCTGTGTATTGCAAAGGTTTGGGGAAGTAGTAAAGTAAGATTATTGATGTTTACCTCTTCAAAATACGATGGCCTTTTAGCCAGACCATAACTTGTTAATGTTATTTAAACCATTCCTATTTACAGCCATCATCAACTAAAAAACATGTTATAAAATCTTTCGGAATCTTTTATTACAGGTTTAGGTGCATTTATATGTGTCTGAAAACTTAATAAGGGAGGAAATATGATTCGCTTACATATTCATTATTTTATACAGTCTCTAAATGGGAATAAATTTACAATCAAAGGGAAAAAAAACATTTTAAAGCCTAACTCAGCTCATGGAGTTTTGGAAGCATACAGCTATGCATTCCTGTGGTGATAAAAAGCATAGAACACTCTGGAAATTAATGTATTGAACCCCTGGAAATGGTAATGGGTCAAATAAACGTCAAGCCATGCTACCGTGGAACAAATGAGCAGAGGTGGCCCAGTCCACTCCACACATGGGAAACAATAAGGCAGCTCAGAGAAGAGGGGACTTTTGGAGTCAGAGTGAGGGACTGTCTCACAAGGGGGCACAAGCTGCCTCTCTGTGAAGGGAAGACCTGAAAGGAGTCGCTGTGAGCTACAAGCAGCACATTGAAGAAGCATGCCAGGCAGATCAGTGAGTTCATTCTAAGGCCCTGGCCTGAGATGGTCATTGTGACCTGGAACAGCATGAAGCCAGCTTGGCTACCGTGGAGCAAATAAAGAGGAAAATGGTGGAAAAGAGCTCAGTAGAACTGCTGTAGTCCAACGAATATCCCCCGAATCCATTCAGTGGATATTCAGATGACCACTATGGTCTTGGACCTTTGCAAAATGGCTAGGCCCCAAGGGCACTAGGACTACTAGCCTTTATAACAGAGGCCCTGAGAGAGCTCCTGCACCGTTCCAGCATGGGAGGGCACGAGAAGAAGATGACATACAAGAGCAGGGTAAAATCTGCCTTGATCTTCAACTTCCTAGTCCTCAGACCTCTGAAAACATGAACTTGTTGTTTATAAGCCAGCAGGATTGTGATATTACATTATGGCAACACAAGTGGACCAATAATAAGCTATTAAGTCAAATTCAGGGATGAAATCTGGGATGGAGGCATAATTGAGGAAGTCAATAATAAAAGTGCTAAAATTATGAAATGGGGCGGGGTCACATGGAGTGAGGGTAGAGAAAAAGGCTCAAGATCAAGACCTCTACAATTGGCTTAGAATACATACACACACACACACACACACACACATCATTATGATGATGATGATGATGATGATGATGATGATGATGATAATGACAATGATGATATATACACTTTTTGTTTGTTTGTTTGGTTGGTTGGTTGGTTGTTTTGTTTTTCGAGACAGGATTTCTCTGTGTAGCCCTAGCTGTCCTGGAACTCACTCTGTAAACCAGGCTGGCCTCGAACTCAGAAATCTGTCTACCTCTGCCTCTCAAGTGCTGGGATTAAAGGTGTGCGCCACCACTGCCCGGCGATACATACACTTTTTAAAAGAGTGTGCTTCTATTAATTTTTATTTAACTTGAAAGTTAAGTTAACATCATTTTTATATTCCAATAGAAAGACGGGTGCTGATCAGCTTGCTTCCAAATAAATCTAGTTCTTATCAAGAGCCATTCTCTCTGTTCCCTTCAGCTGAGGGGAAAACAGGGGGAAATAGCAAGGAAGAGCAGACACCAAACTCAGCGGTCAAGGGCACGGGAGAAAACAGATGTGATCTGAGAAGTCACAGAGTGAAGATGAAAGGCTCTAGCAGAAGAAAGGCCAAAGGCACTGAGACTTCCTCTGATAATGGAATGTGCATTCCGTGCGCTGTCACAGCGAGCAGTTGGGATGTAGAGAGTAGATGACAACTGACCCAACCTCCAGCTTCCTGTGACAAGAGGCAGGCAGGGATGAAAGGCTTGCTGCGCTAACCCTGAGTCCTGACATTCCCCAGACGACTGTCAGTGGAGGCTAAGAGGTGAGAGGAGGGAGGAGAGGGGTCCCCCAGCAGGAAGGGGCTCTGGGTTCCATCTCCACGCAAGCTGAAGACGGTACAGACAGAGTCAGGGCCCGGGACTCCTCACCCCATCTTTAATGTAAAAAGCAAAACTAAGGTAATTGCTTTGAGCCTCTTTTCCCTCCAGTCAATAGCCAACGCCAACGCACGACATTCAGATATACGACCATGGTCAAAGGCTGAGTAGCCTAGTTTACATTTCCTCTTCCTGTGATAAAACATGTCCGACCAAGAACACCTTAGAGGAGGGAAGGGTTTGTTTAACTTACACTTCCAGGTCACACAATCCATCACTGGGGAAAGCAGGGCAAGAACTCAAACAGAAGCCACAGAGGAATGCAGACGATTGGCTCACTCTCTGGCTATCTCAGCTAGCTTTCTTATGTAGCCCAGTCCCAGGTGACTTTAGGTTGTGTCAGGTTGACAGTAAGAACTAACCAGCACACAGCTCTAAAAAGCCCAAGAGAGCACGAAACTTACTGTAACTATTAGATAAATACACGCGCGCGCACATGCGCGCACGCGCGCGCGCACACACACACACACACACACACACACACACACACACACACGACCATCTCCACGTTTTAAGATGCATATGATGGAGTATCTCTTCTAGTCAGCAATGCTTTAGATGGAATTGGGAATGTATATGTAAGAGGCAGAACCCCCCGTTTATTCTTATGCGGAATGACACAGGCAGGCATGAAGTTTAGAAAAAGCTATGCCCAGGACATTGCCGTCTCAACAAACCTCAAGGCTGGTCTGGATCCTGACAGATTTTTATTCCCTGGCAATCAGTTTGCCATCCTCGGGCCTGCACTAAGTAATTTTTAAAGAGGGATAGGGCTGCTTGTTTTCAAACAAATTCTACACAGAAGTGCAGGGGAAGCAAATGGAGATAGGAGGGAAGGAGAGATTTGAAGGGATTCCAACATGAGCAGGCCAGAACCAGGGCCATAGCTGCAACCCAAGAACATGCAGAGACTCCACTAAGGAACCCCCTCAGCATCCACTGGCCAGACACTGCCTTCGGGGTCTTGTAGCTTTGGTATCCTCTTTGATAGCTGGGTTAGAACAAAGCTTTCTGTTTGTTTGTGTTTAGGATTCCACCACCTAAATCCAAACCACACCTCCACCTGTTCTCCTTCACTGGTGGAAGGCTGATGTTCTGTGAATTGTAAGTCAACGTCTCATCATTTTGTTTTGTTCGGGCCTGTCAAAACTGCCATACACTGACAGGAATTGTCAGCTGTGTCCCTGTCGTTGATGAATGAGTTATTTGTTAGAAGGAAAGAATTTTGCGTTTAATTGTCAGTGGTGAGGACCATATCCACTCTACCTATAACCTACTGTGGGGAGGGGAACTATGAAGTTTAAGGATGGAGGAGGGCCCCAGAAAGATGGCTCAGTTGATAAAGGTGCTCAACACTCAAACACAAGGCCCTGTGTTTAGATTCCCCAGGCCCCATTTAAAAGGACTGGGAAGCAGCACACCTCTGTGACCCCAGCCCTGCGGAGGTACAGACAGACAGACAGGTGCCTGGAGCTTACTGGCCAGCTACTCTAGCCGAGCTGATGCGCTCCAGGTTCAGGGGAAACCTTGTCTCAAAAGACGGTGGAAAGAGACGGAGAAAGACGCCCAATGTCAACTTCTAGTCTTCACATGAGTCCACGTGTGTACTACACATATGCACACAAACATGTATCTATACTACACACCCACCCTACACTCTGAGACAGAGAGACAGACAGATAGAGATTCATAAAAAACTCTGCTTGGTTCACACTAGCTGTGCTGTATTGATTTGGACAAAGACCTGACTCATTCACTGAATCGCACAGCATGGATTCTCTTGGCTCAAAGTGAAAATAGAGCTTATTTCCTATGGAAGAGATGGATCAAAGGCAACGTCTTAAATATTATAAACAGTTCTTGTGATTTACAGATATTGACTCGATCCTGTCTTAAGCTTCGGGTGGCCTCCACATAAAGACAATCACATCTTCTGCCGGGCATCACACCAAGTCACTAAGACACTCAAAATCCCCAAGGATTCGGCATCAATAACCTTGAGTGCAGTCAGACACCTGGGACATGTATTTTTGGTTGTTTCTTTCTCAGGGAGACATTAATCTAAATGCCTTGTCTCTGATTGCTGTTTTCCAAGTCCTTTTTTTTTCTTTTTAAGATTTATTGTATTTATATGAGTACACTGTAGCTGTCTTCAGACATACCAGAAGAGGGCGTCGGATCTCATTACAGATGGTTGTGAGCCACCATGTGGTTGCTGGGAATTGAACTCAGGACCTTTGGAAGAACAATCAGTGCTCTTAACTGCTGAGCCATCTCTCCAGCCCCCAAGTCCTTTAAGTTGCCTCCTCCCTCATGTCCCCTCTCCACTTCACCCCTAGCTTCTTACAAAGGCCTCAGTTGGCCGCCTAGCTGGTTAGCTGCTTGCTCGCTCACCCTCAGCTCACCAGCTCTGCAGTCCTGTGTCCTAATCCTGACAAATTGGAATGGACAGCTGAGAAACTGGATTGGTCACTTCCCCCACCTCCCACCTGAAGTCCCTGGGACAAAAACAGTGAGAAGGAAGAAGAGCAGTATTGGTCTGAGTGGTTTTAGGGAAAAAAAAAATTAATGGAAACACACAAACAAAAAAAACTAGGAAAACCATGGACTATGCGTTCATCTTTGGGAGGAGAGGACAGACCCCATTCCTTCTCCATTCATAAAGCTCTTCATGTTTTAAAGTACAGCACAAATACTTTTAATTAAACAGCATGTTTGCTTGTTTGGGCCCTAGACATGGAATGCAGGGCCTTGAGCATGCTGTACATGAGCTCTGCACAGAACTGTACCAACAGCCCTTACACAGCAACGCACTTTTTTTTACAAGAGCAAAACATCCAGAAGGCCATCTCTGCTTTTCTCAGGGTCCCTGGGCTTAGAAAGCCAGCACGCTGACTCTGATGTCTTGGAATCTTGAATTTTGTCATCTCGGTGTGATGGCTGATGGCCTTAAAAGAAACACCCACAAGAAGCAGGAAGCCATTTACTTGGTTAAACGTGTGAAAATCTTACACAGCCAGGGATGTGTTCTATTGCTTACACACACACACACACACACAGAGAGAGAGACCATATTTAGCCATTCTGTCCACCGGGGCTCTGAACTAAATGCTAACAGTCAAACAGCAGGGGGCCGTTTTCCTTCCTGGCCACCTAGCGTGGTCTCCCAAGCACAAACGCTTATTCATCATTCAACTGAAAACAAAGGCTCACTTTCAACTCAGTTTGTCATCTGTCATCGGAGGATTTGAAAATCCAGAACCAAAGTCAAAAATAAGAAGTATCAACATCTGCATGGTAAAACATCTGTGGCCTGAAACACTGTAGGGAGGTGGAGCTCAAAGTGCAACGCATTAGAAGGCTCCAGGGCTTACCTACCAGGGACCGTGTGCCCCCTTCTACCTCTACCCTACCTCCTGGCCCATCCCGCTCACCCACCAGTTGAGTAAGTGATTCTCATACAACCTCGATGCTCCAATCCATACTAGATTTGATCGGGATATAATATATGCATGTGTGGAAATATACTAAAGTCCATTAATACAAATAATAAAATATGCCAATAAAGATTAAGATAAAATCAAAATAAAATGCACAAAAGGAGAACCCTTTCAACCAGTAAGCTGCTTCTTTTAAGCCCTCAGCTTTCAGCTTTTCAGCTAAAGTTTACAGTATTTATATATATATATATATATATATATATATATACACACACACACACACACACACACATATATACATATATAAAAGAATATATGTATGCATATATACAGTTTACAGAATATGTGTGTGTGTGTGTGTGTGTGTGTATCATTTGGTTTACACAACACAATGGTGACTATAAACTGATTACACGATCAGGCACTAAATGTCTTCTATTCATTGACTATGTAAAGTCTGTGGGAGCAGGACCTTACCTGTCTCTCTTCTATACACTCTCTCGGGACCTAGTGAGGTACCCTAAAGGATACAGGATCAGTCTCTTAACCTTATAGGTGATGGAATTGTAATGGCTCTTGGGAGCCAATGAGTGAGTGAGCCAAGGAAGGCTCATTTGCATGGACCCACTCTGAACAAAGAGGTAGCAACTGATGGGGAGAGGCTGTACGATGTGTGGACATTCTAGCAAACACTCTGCTGAAAAAATTTTTTATTAGATATGTTCTTTATTTACATGTCATACGATATCTTCTTTCCCAGTTTCCCCTCCAAAAACAAAACAAAACAAAACCAAAAAACAACAATAAGAACAAACCCCTGTTCCCTCCCTCCTCCCCCTGCTCACCACCCCACCTTCTCCTGCTTCCTGGCCCCGGCATTCCCCTACACTGGGGCATAGAACCTTCACAGGGCCAAGGGCCTCTCCTCCCATTGATGACCAACTTGGACATCCTCTACTATACATATGCTGCTGGAGCCATGGGTCCCTCCATGTGTACTCTTTGGTTGGTGATTTAGTCTCTGGAAGTTCTGAGGGTACTAGTTAGTTCATATTGTTGTTCGTCCTAAGGGGTTGCAAACCCTTGAGCTCCTTGGGTCCTTTCTCTAGCTCCTTCATTGGGGACCCTGTACTCAGTTCAATGGATGGCTGTGAGCCTCTACTTCTGTATTAGTCGGGTACTGTCAGAGCCTCTCAGGAGACAGCTATATCAAGCTAGATTGTCCTTCCTTCAGTCTCTGCTCCATAGTTAGTCTCTGCAACTCCTTCCAGAAATGTTTCGTCATCCCCCAGTTCACTGGCAAGAGCAGCATCAAAGAAGGGAAGACTCCTCTTACCCGAAGCCAGACTGGAGGAAAAAGAATCCCAGAAGGGGAGACGCCACCGGCCACCACCAAAGTTTGTGCTTCAGATAGAGGCCTAGGCATCAGGTCCTGATATCCTGACCCTGCCCACTGGCTGGAACAGTTCCACAAATCAGATAAACTCAAGGGTCTGGGACTGTCGTAATCCATGCTCCAGAAGTCTGTGGCACACATACCAACTAGCAAAATGTCAACATAAAATTCCTCAAAATGAACCAATCTTCTCTTATTAAAAAATGAAAAAAAAGACCGAACAGTTTTGTAAATTTACTAAAAACTACTGAGTGGCAAAGTACCTATTTTTGTAGCATATGAACTCTATCTCAAAAATAAAGAGTTGGAGCTAGAGAGGTGGTTCAGTGGTTAAGAACTCTGGCATTCTTCCAAAGGACCTGGATTTGATTCCCAGCACCAACATGGAGGCTCACGACCACCTGTACCTTCAGTTCTAAGGGAACTAATGCCTCTCCTGGATCCCGCAGACACTGGACACACACACACATACAGCACATGGACACTCATACAGGCAAAATACTCTGACACTTAAAAGGTTTAAAAAATAAGAACAAAAGTAAAAAAACATTTCCTTCCCCACCCTAAGTCCAAGTTTTTGTTTTTTGTTTTTTTAGTGTTGTTTGTTTGTTTGTTTGTTTTTTGTTTTTCAAGACAGGGTTTCTCTGTGTAGCCCTGGCTGTCCTGGAACTCACTCTGCAGTCCCGGCTGGCTTCGAACTCAGAAATCTGCCTGCCTCTCCAAGTTATGTCTTAGTGCTTACTTTGATGTTAATAAACACTTTACCATGTTAATGCATAGTCCCCAAAGCCTGCTTTCCATGATGAGGGTTAGCTTTCATTTCTGGAAAACTCAAAGAATCCAGTGAAGAATGATATTGGTGGAACGAAGAGTATAATGAAGCCCGAGCTACTATAACCTGACAGGAAGTGGCACCGACCACATTAGCATAGAATAAATCAGAACAGTGGCCCTGGTGGAGGAAGCTTTCTCTGCTAATGAAGAAGACCACAGAAAATAACCTGAAAAAAAAAAAAAAGTCTATCCTGGTAAAGCAAATAATATTTTTCACCTTCGCAGTCAACTTCTAGGACCATTTAATAACCCCACGGGACCTTGCGTAGTCTGGGCTACGTGCTCACCAAATCCCTCACATTGATTCCCGACGCAAGGCCATTCATCTTGTGTAAATGTAAGCTTTGGGTACAATCGATAAGGACGCCCGTAAGAAGTGACTGCAGGATGGCACCTGTGCACAGATGTCTCCAAGGGAACCAGAATTCCTCCAGAATGTCTATTTCAGAGGTTACAACACGCTGCCCCTGTCATCAGCAGAGCGACACAAGAATGATAACTAATTTTTTGCCCAGACTCCTCCAGAGCTAAGTTTCAGTGGTGCCCAGCATTTATTTTAACTGTCCTTACTAAGCGACAGAACTGTGTGTACACGTGTGCACACAGTTTACTTGACCACACATGCAGATGAATCAAATGCACATGGACGTAGAAGCCAGCATTCAGGTGGTGCCCAGCTACACGACCACGCTATCTAAACAGCTGGCTATCTTTAGTCCTACAGGGTCAATCAACAAACACTTTGCTTGGTTGGCCATGTAGCTTCTGTTTTAGTTAACGAAACTCCGAAACTCCGTTGTCAGGAAAGAGAAAGCTGCCACAGTGAATAGGTGAATCAGGGAGTGCAGTCAAATTCTAATAAAACTTTATTTATAAGAATAAGAAGTGGGCTGGGTTTGGCCTCCAGGGCCACAGCCATTGTTCTCTGCCTCCTGCTGTGTGTGATGGAAGCTCTTCGAGAAGTGATTACTCAAAGAGTCACTTAAGGGTATGAGGAACCTTCCTGATGCGGCCTCATCTGGTAAGTTATAGAAGAGAATTTAAGCTTTAGTTGATTCAGGGTCCACTGTGGCACGTGACAGAGTTTCCAAGGACACAGTAAAGTGCCAGTGGCTGTTTTCCCTGAGCCAAGCAGTTCCAGATGGCCGCCCTCTAAGGGTTCATGTCTGCCTTTTGTCTTTGCTATTCCCATGAAGATATTAAGGTCCACTTCTTGGTCTGTGGGGTTGGTTGTTTCTATCTTTAATATGCCATTTCTGACAAGAACAGAACCTAAAGGGACCAGACTGTGAACGATGACAGGTCAAGAAACACAAGGGCGGGGCTTGTCACTTTTACAGAGCTATTTCATGGACTTCTGTACTCTAATTCCTTGCTTACTCTGCACACTAAATGTTAATCCATTAATGGTTTATTGGCTGAAGAGATAGCTCAGTGGATAAGACAGCTTGCTATAAAAGCAAGAGGACCTGAGTTTAGTTCCCCAGCACGCATGAAAAGGTGGGGCATGGCCCATGCATGACTGTAGCCCTACCATTTCTGGGTGGATACGGGCAGATTTGAGAAGCTCACTGGCCAGGTAGCCTAGCCAAAAGAGAGACCTTCAGCTCCAGTAAAGACCCTGCCTCAAAAATAAGGTGAGCAATAAAGAATGACACCCAACATCCTCTTATGGCCTCCAAAGCACACACCAGTACACGCACCAACACACACACATGCACATGCACACACATTAAACTAAAAAAAAAAATTACATACATGTAAGAGATCACTTTGTGGGCATGTATGCACTTATGCAGACATAGCCATTTTCTCCTTCAGTAAATATTGAATTCTTAAATATCAGCCACTGATCTAAGTACTTGAAACACATCAATGAACACAAAGATGAGAAAGCAAGCCATAAACGAAGCAGCCAACACAGTGCTGACGTCATCACAAATGCACAATTAGATTCGTCTAATCATTCTTGCCCTGAAGGAGAAATGGGTCTAAATTAGTAAACCCAACAAATTAGCAATCGCAGGTGTTAAGAAGACGTGCGTGCGCGTGTGTACTTCCTAAGTACTTCCAGGTCACCAGGTTAAATGACGGGTTACAAAACTTCTAAGGCTGCCCTCCCCATCGCACTGCCCCATAAACCGTTCTACTTAATAAGCCAGAGTGC
Source organism: Hylomyscus alleni (assembly GCA_019843855.1). Taxonomy (NCBI): domain Eukaryota; kingdom Metazoa; phylum Chordata; class Mammalia; order Rodentia; family Muridae; genus Hylomyscus; species Hylomyscus alleni. The sequence goes on from JADRCC010576638.1 coordinate 22,262, forward strand.
CCACTCACTCACTCCAGTTCTCTCTGTTTCTCATTTCCTGCTTCTTTCCTCCCCATGGTCACCCCCAGGGAAACAAGGCAAGGGACAAAGCAGCCAGCAGGCAGGGGGCCTAACAGATTGCAGAGGGGTTGGGGATGTTCAAAGTGGTCAGCTTGGGTTTGGATGCTGTTGTGTTCAGTGGCTAATGAACCTATAAATCCCTGTGATCTGGGACTTGAACAAGAATCCTAGCCTGGGTTCCAGATTCACTTAACATGGACTAATTAACAAAGCGCTGTCTTTCCTGGTCAATGAAGTTGGATTTGCAGTCCCCGAGCTCTTGGGGAAAAGACAATAGAAGCCCTCGTAGGCTATCAGCAGTGTTCCAGAGAGAAAAGAATCAAAAGTATTGAGTGCTGGAAGGTGGTAAGGGCAGAAAAAGAAATGACTAAATTCAGAGGAGCCCCAGAGACCCCAAGCAGAAGTAGCCCCCACAAAACTGCCACTGTACAGAGAGAGCTACAACATTTCCCCTCCAGTGCCTCTGGTCACGAGCGCCCATTTGTGAGCAGGCAATAACACAGCCTTCCCAGAGCAAACCCATAATATATGGTGGTGTTCACGAGGAGGCCAGATCTGCCATGCAATAGTAAGGCACACAAAAGACCATGATCAATGCTTGCTGTGTATCCCTAGATATCACACACACATGTCTTTGGTCCCTAGGCAAGCCTGTCTCTTTCCTCTCTCCTAATTTTGGGAATGGTAGATGCATGACCTCCAGAGAATATATGGGCAGGATAAAGCCCAGATGTCTGATGGGCAGCTCTCCCTGTGGAAAAAGCTCTTTCCCTCTAGGAAATGGTGGATGGGGAGTTCCACCCTGACTCCCTTATTAAGCTTCCTTCCTTGTGATCCAACTCCCTGAGACTCTTTGTGCTTCATCCCAGGATCCTACATGTGCCAACTCCTCAGGCTAATCAGACTCTTGGTTTCACCTGTTATGTAAGGAAGCTGGGGGGGGGGTACATATATGTATGCATATGCACATATACATGCAGGGCTCTAGGCAATAGGTACACCAGGTAGAGGGGCCTAGAAGAATACAGAGGAAGCAAAAGTCTAAAATATGGACTGACCACAGAGGAATGCCAAGAAGGAAGCCCACCACATCTCATGCTAGGTCACAAAGCCAATGATTGCCAGCACATAAGGCCAAGTGGGTCGCCTAACTCAGACAAAAAAGGGACAGTAAGGCAGAGCTGGGCAAAAGGAAGGCAGGGACACCTCGCTGTTCCTGGGCCCAGCTGTGATTAGTTGTTTCCTACTTTTTTAAAGGTCATTGAAATCCTAGGAACACCCTGGAAGTTCGGAATAGCTCCAACCCTTTCGTCATACAACCCCAGCTTCATTACACAGGAATGCAGTCCGGTGGCTCAGTTAGTATCTTTGCACCTTCCTCGTCTACACAAACGGGATGGTGGCAACATCATCTTGGCAATGTGACTTGGCAGAGGCGGACTTACAGCAGATGCTCAGAAAACACGGCCTGTAGTGTGACTAAAGCTGGCGTCGGGGCTCAGGAAACATAAGGCCTCTGAAGTAGTTTCTCTCTGAACGTCCTCCCGTCTCTGTCTCCGTCTCTCCCAGAGTGGACGATGTGGGTCCTAGAAAGCTAAGCCCCTTCCCATTAAGCCAGTTATAACCCTAAAAGTACTACCATAATCCCTCATATACACCCCTATCTTGCCTCTGTGTACACAGAGAAGCCCCTTTGGCCTATTTTATTTTACTGTTGGTTCTAATTCCCTCATTTCAGGGGGCTCCTGCCCCATGTGTGGGATGAGAAAGAAATGTTCCAGCAGAAAGACCCAGAAGATTCTGGGCAGGCCTTTCTGCATTTGCCTCCTTGGTCTGTACTATTAGCTCATGTCCTTTATAGTTAGTCATCCTTCCTTGAAGCTTCTGATACTCTGTAGATTCCAAACACAGAACGAAGAGTTTGGTCTGGGGCATGAGTCTTCAGCCTGAACTCCAATGCAAGTAGATCTAAGATTCCTTAAGCCAGTCTAATTCTCTATTGTCTGCCAGGCCCATTAGGAGGTATCAGCTTTCGTTTAGGAAAGCGATTCCCCTCTTTTGTAAGCTCATACTCCCTTCTCCCTATTTTCTGGCCCTGTACTTGTATGGTCCTTTCTGAGAAATAGCCCTTGTTGTGTACCATTTCTTCAGAGATCCCAGGCCTAACTGCGGATGGAAGTAACTGTTGGGCAGGCACCTGCAAGGCTGCACCCGCCTGTCACCTTTTCTGGGCACCCTAAGGCTTCTCACCTCCATGTTGTTGCACATGGGAGGACT
>JADRCC010576642.1:0-25695 GCA_019843855.1 Hylomyscus alleni
GGGGAGAGGGAGAGGGAGCAGAAGAAGAGAGACAGGGAAAGACAGATAGAGTCAGAGAGACAGGGAAAGAGACAAACATAGAAAAAAAGATACAGAGAAACAGAAATGGACAGAGAAAGAGAAGCACAGAGAAACACCTTGTAATGCACATCTCTAAATGATATGTCTCCATCAAATTTGTCCCCTCAGAACAACTCAGGGAACCCCATGGAAAGGAGACGGAAAGGATGTAAAAGCCATGGGAGATGGAGAAGGATACCAGGAGAACAGGGCCCAATTAATCAACTGAATCACGCCCATAAGAACTCACAGAGACCGCAGCAGCAACAAGGACAAGGCATGCAGGAATCCACACCAGTTCCTCTGTATATAATATACCTTTCAGTTTAATATTTTTGTGGGACTCTTCAACATGAGAACCAGGGGCCTCTGATTCCAGTGCCTTCTCTTGAGGCTCTTTTCCTTCTGTTGGTTTGCCTTGTCCAATTTCAATGAGATCCACTTTCTCTTATGATATTTTCATTTTCTTTTAAAACACAAAACCTAGAGGGCTGTCCCCAACAGGCAGAATGTCTAATGTAGAGACACAGCATGGTGGAACACTGTAAATGGGGTGAGAAGAAAAGCAGGGAAGAAAATAAATAGTGCCAAGGAAGGATGCTATTTAATTTAAATAAGGCATTGAGTGAGTCCTCTTTTGAGGGGTTATAGTATAGGCATAAAGTATCTAGAGGGGAAGATTTCAGACAAGAAGCAGAGTACAGTGCTCAGGATAATTTGCAGAACAACATGCATATTGGTTTGGTTCAAGCACAATGATAAGGGTGACAGATACGGTTAAGGAGCAAATGATGGGCCAGGCCCTGTTGGACATTGCCTTCCACTATTAGCTGCTTGAATGAGATAGTAGCCACTGGAGAACCTGAGAAGTGTAACGAGCTCTGACTGCTATTTAAATGGGACCATCTGATTTCCCTGTGGAGTATTCTCTTTCTAAAAAGGACAGTGAGGGCATAAAGAGTTGTCAAGGAGCTTTTCTCTATATCCAAGTGAATCTAACAGTAGTCTTTGTCATGATAATAGCAAAGGGAATAGTGAAACAATGTCAACAATAACATTATTTATTTTTAAAATTAATTAATTAATTTCATTTTATGCACATTTGCTTGAGTTTTGGGCATCATGTGCACACAGGAGCCCACACAGGTTAAAAGAGATACTAGATACGTTGCCACAGAAAGACTTGAGCTTCCATGTGGCTGCTGGAAATGGAACCCATGTCTTCTGCAGGATCAGCAAGTGTCCTTAACAGCTGAGACATTGCTCCAGCTGTTATTGTTAAGAGTACAAGTGAGTGTCAGTGTTAAAGATGAAAGAGTGAGGGCACAAGCTGTAGACATGAGCAACTAGAAGCTTCTATTGGCCTTAATATTAAAGGGATGAAGTCATGGAAAGCTAGGATAAGATTATGGGTGGAGCCAATTTTAGAGAGAATATGTGACTCATCATGCTCACTGTTGTTATTTTCCTAAAAGCAAAGTGAGAGTGTACCGGAGTCCACGATTAAGAAAACAAACTGTAAGTGCATAGTTTATTAACAGTCTAAAGCGGTGATGAGTAGAAGAAATGAACGAACTGCTTTTCCTTAGGGCAGTCTTCTCTATTCTTTCTTACAATTACAATTCTGATGATATTTGGACAACAGGGGTTTATTTGACACAAAGCTATAGCATCTTCTATGCTACTGCCTAGAGAGAATACACTTATTCCAGGAGTCAATTGTGTGGACAGCACAATTAATTATCTGCAATTCAATGAAAATAAAAAAATAAAAGAGCCCAGTTGACTAATGGCCTTACCTTTCCAGCTAGAAAGGTGAGAGATTAAATGGTCAGGAGTAAATATTTTTCTCAGAAAATAATGTTGAGGCACACAAAGGCCCTGGAAGTCTTTACTATGGAACATGGTTGTAATAATTTCAGCCTGGTAATATTTCAAATGAATTTACCAGTCATTCATAAACATTTTTTTCAATAATACACATGATTCTTTTCATTTTAATTTTAATGTAATATCACTTCTTGATAAATTCTTTTGGAATAAATGGCAAAAGGTACACCAGTGCATAGTTAAGTGAGGTCCCTGACTAGATCTCATGACCTCATGCCAATTGAATACTGAAGGACACCTCCTACAATTAAAAAAATATGGTTTTCAAATATTAGGTCATAATTCATTACTCTTAGAATAACCGGACATCTAATTCACTCGTCTAAATAAACTTATACTAGTATTTATATTATTCTGCTTGCCCTGTTAGAGATGTACACATGAGATTTGGTCCAGTGTCAGGTCATTAGGTTTTATATTAAGAAGAGATTGTCAAAGCCTACATTCCTTCTAATCAGTAATAATTATTACTTGAAATCTGATCAGTCTTTTGGAAAGAGAAGATATCTTAAGATGTTCTTTGCAGATGGGGACTGTGCACCTCTGTGCTAAGAAAAATATCTAGAAGCTTAAAGAACAGGGAGAACTCTGTAACAAAATACTGACAGGAGCCCAAAATACCGTAATAGCCTAAAATGATTTCTATATGAATCAGTGTTGACGACTACATAGTAATTCTTTACTGTTAAGTACATCAATAGGAGAAGCAATGTCTCATGGGATGTATACAGTATGGTGGAGTGGAGGGAGAGCTCTGAGATTGGAAACCCAAACAGCAAGTGTGACGTGGACCAAGATATCCTCTCCATTGTTTGGGCTCTGAAACTGCAACCTCCCGGCAGCAAAAATGGAATATGTCTAACAGTGAAGACTGGAGCGAGTTGGCTAAATTCTTTTGTGGCTTTGAATATAAATTAAACAAACGGAGTCACCAGAAACTGTTGATCTAGGCAGCTTATTCTGATACTGAACAGGAGGTCTGTTTGATTACCAAAAGCAACCAAAGTCAGAAAATAGATTATTTTTGAAATCCATTTGATTTATATGGCAAAAAATATTTAACAATGTTTCCATTGTTCTTAGAAAGGAATATAAAAGATATAAATGAAAAGATTTGAAAGATGGAGCAATTAATAACATGGAGCTTGCTGTAAAAGATTGAAGATAATAACATGAGCAAGTAAAGCTTAGAAGCTATGAAATAATATTTAATTGTTTCAGAAGTAATTAAAACCAGAAGCCATAGAGCAAAAAACAAAGTTAGCATTTTAGTCCTTAGGATGCAGACAATAATAAACATTAACTCAGTAGCAAAAATACATTTTACAAAGAACAACATAGAATGCCTGAGTAAATCAAAACAAATTAAACCCAATGATACTTAAGCATGCAATAGCAGAAAATATTTCAAAGCTAAAGATGTAATTTGTCACAGAGCAAGATTTATAACATTAATTTCCAAAGACCAAAGCATGGCCATAATAAAGTTATTGAAATTTAAGCAAAAGGAATTCAACAAGCTTTCTGGCAGGATTAGTGAATAAATAAGAGTTTTCTTGCCAAGGAAACTGTATTTTTACTTGTCTCCTCCATAGTTGTAGAAAAATGAGTAAATAAATAGCCTTTCCTGCCATGCTGTCCCACTGTGAAATTTTTTCAGTTTCATATAAAAGTAGGGACATTCATACGTAAGAGAGTCAAATCCACCCCTCACCAGTTTCAAGACTTAGGAGTTATTGTGACCTGTTTTCTCTCATATCTGCATCCACTCCTTCATCTGTAATCCTATAATTCCAAGACACCACTGCCTGTTGATCTTAAACACTGAAACATGTCTTTAAAATGCAAGAACTATTGGAAAATATAAGTTACTACCATACCTAACACTACACACTTCCATGAAACATTTCAGGTCAGTGTGAATTTAAATCTTCTCATTCCTGTACGAAGTTTAGTTTATTCTAAATATAATGCTAAACACACAAATTTTACCTATGTCTCTAGAGCACACATAAATCTATAGATGTCTTCTCTCATAATGTAATTTACAGCTTAATTTTTCCACACAAAATGGTTATTCTAATAGTATTTTCATGAAAGCGCTGTAATTTCAAATGTTTACATCTGCTCGACCAGTCAATTATTAGTTCAGTGAGAAAATACACTGCCTTAGAATTCTAGGAAGCACAGAATGGATAGAAATAGAGAATCTCAAATTTTATCAGGCTGTGATATTGGAGGGTAATCATAATAAGATTATTTAAAATGTGCCATTTTTAATAAAAGTTAAAAATATGATAGCTGGTTCACAGAAGCAAGGAAATACAATGTAAGAATTTATAATACTCAGGGACTTTTCATTTTTAGAGTGTTTTTTAAAAACAGTTTTGCAGGTTCTATGCCCCAGTGTAGGGGAATGCCAGGGCCAGTAAGCAGGAGGGGGTGGGAAGGTGAGCAGGGGGAGGGGGGAGGGAACAGGAGATTGTTTTAGTTTTTGCTTTTTTTTTACTTTATTTTTTCTTATTTTATTTTCATTTTATTTTATTTATTTTTATTTTTTGGAGGGGAACCTGGGAAAGGAGATATTGTAAATAAGAAAACATCTAATAAAAACTATTTTAAGCTTAAAATAAGAAAAAAAAAACTGTTTTGCTTATTCTTGAGAACTTCATACATGTATAAAAGAGACCATGGGGCCAGGCATGAGAGCATGTCTTTAACTCCAGCCCTCAGGAGGCAGGGGCAGGTAGATTTCTGCATTAAGTCTAGCTTGGTCTGCAGAGTTTCAAACAGAGAAGGAGAAGGAATGAGAGGAGAAATTTGACCATGTTTTCCCTATTTTTAACTACCAGCATATTCTGCTCAATACAAACACTTCCGATTTTACAACCCTCAGCATTGGATGAGTGTTGCTTAATTTTGTGCCTGTCTCCTGCAAGCAGTTCAATAGTTTTTATAAAATGAAGCTAAACATTTCTCTAAAAATGTTACTGTCAGTAGTTAAAATGTTTCTTTACTATTCTCAAAGTGGATAAAACAAAAAGAAACCGAAATCAGATCTTCAAGGGGCAGAGACTCCTTTTTCCTTTATTATTTTCTTATTAACTAGTGACAAGAATAAACATATTAAAAATGATTTATCTAAGTTTTGATGACTTTTTACCAAATTCTGTAAATCAACAGCTTAGATTTTTCCGTATAAGCTAATTCAAGAAGCCAGAATGTTCTTTTGATCAGTTGGATATAAAGGTAAGACTTCACATAAGGCGTCTTCCTAATATGTTCATGTGGACACATACTGAAGGTTTTCAGATTTCACCATGCTGACTTTGGGTTTCTTCTCATACTGTGATAACACACAGTAAGTGGTTCACTAAATGTGTGTCTCACAAGCACTAATAATGGATAATGGACTTCTATATTTGTGCCTCTGACTTGCTTCTCTGGGAAAAATAATTCTTATGATTTTCTGCAAGACTTACTTCTCTGCTGGCAAAGGCACCTCACGTGGGATCAAGAGTCTGTGCCTGTAACCGTAGAGGAAGATCCCTTAGAAATTCTCCATGCTTCTAGCAATGCAAGTAGATTTATACTGGGCAGAGTGAATGAGTAGACTCAGGTGTGTGAGAAATCCTGTAGTGAACATGAGAAAATGTTTTCAGTATGAGAGAACCTTGGATCACAATGGTGATCTTCATGTAGTTTAGAGAATGCACGTGAAGACGCTCTAAACCCTTCATTTAACATTGGTTCTTTAAGGCCCCTGAAATAAAAATACAGGCTTGAAATTTTATGAATACTATTTATGTGTAAAAGCTTGCAATGCATAATCTGCCATTAGATACTATCAAAGACAGACTGACACACACACATACTCACATGCTCTCTCTCTCACAGAGAGGGAGAGAGAGGGAGGGAGAGAGAGAGAGAAAGAGAGAGAGAGAGAGAGAGAGAGAGAGAGAGAGAGAGAGAGAGAGACCATAAGATTACTGCAAATATGGAAGAATCTTCATCCTCAATTGGCACATATATTGATCCCAAAAAATTCAAATTGGGTTTGGGACCTATCCATATGCAATGAATGTGGGAAGGACTTCAACCAGAAAAATAACCCTTATTCTCATAAAAGACCACACAGTAGTTTTGCTCAGGGAATTTAGAGACTTTGTTCTCCCAGTGTCCTTTATCCCCTCTGCTTCCTTCATTCCTTTTGCCTCTTCTTCCATGGGGTTCTATGTGCTCAGAGGGGAAGGATTTCATGGAATCATCTCATTTAGAGCTGTATGTTACCACACTTAGACATGTAGCTTATAAACTTCATCTTCCCGCCTCTACCTTGCGATTTTTTACTTTTTCTTTTCCCCCCTTTTCCGGGTTCTCCTTCAGAATCGCTCCCCCCATCCCATTCCCCTCCCGCTGCTTCTATGAGGGGGTTCTCCCTCCTGCCCACTCACTCCCACCTCACTGCCCTGCATTCTACTACACTGGGGAATTGAGCCTTCACAGGACGAAGGGCCTCTCCTCCTATTGATGCCAGACAATGTCATCCTCTGCTCCATGTGCAGCTGGAGCCATGGATCCCTCCATGTGTGCTCTTTGGTTGGTGGTTTACTTGCTGGGAACTCTAGGGTGTCTGGTTGGCTGGAGAGATGACTCAGCCATTAAAGGTTAGGCTCACAACCAAAAATAAATAGTGTGACTTTATCTGAACAAATAAGAAGGCTGGATATACTGGTGCTCATTTAACTAGAACTGTTAAGGTATAATCTCAATTTATAAAGGGACTTGACATATTTTTTTCAGTGGGTTGTTTGTGGCTCATGGGCTATCATTAATTTCGAGTTTAGTTTCATTGTAATGTAAGAGTCATGCCTGCATCCATTCTACTTTTCACAATTAATTGAGTTTTAATTAATTTCCAAGTAAGCAAATCAGTTTTATAAATGTCTCAAATGAACTTGAAAAGCAAACTATAAACTCTTCTGGATCTGGATTGCTGCTCTGTCTCAGTCTCTGCATTCTTCACCTCTACCTTCCATCCCTGTGTATACACACAGATGTGCACACATACACTTATGAACCAAATCAACATAGTCCCTTTTCTCCCATCTGACTGACTCCTTTAATAATTTTTGCCTGACATTTAATGCCTTGGAGTTTGCATGATCAGAATCAGAGGTCATATCACTTCTCTATGCAAAATATTAGTCTCAAAAACAAATCCAGATGTTTGCAAGACCTGCGATAACTTAGCTTGGACACTCTGGTGCCGGACGGCCTTTCTGACTTCATTCCTCTCTGCCTCTTCTCTCAGGGTTCCAATCTTACTCACTGTTTGTTCACCTTTCAAGAGTAGACATTCCACAGGACACCTACAAGCATTTTCCTGCACCCGTGTTCAGATATGTGCAAAAGCTGTCCCCTTGTGATGCTGAGGGCTCTACTTTCACTTGCTTATTGGGATGAGTTTCTTAGCTATTAAATGCAGGCAAATACCAACTAGCCCTCTTACACTGATTTAAGTTCCTTTTTATTTTTAACATTTGTGAAGTGTGTGTGTGTGTGTGTGTGTGTGTGTGTGTGCGTGCGCGCATGCTCACACACACCTCTGAACTGGATTAAGCAGGAGGTTATAAGCCTCTTGATATGAATGGTGGGAATGGAACTTGGGTGGCCTGCAAACTGAGTTACCCTCTGAACCACGGAGCCATCTCTGCAGATCCCATCTGGATCATATCTTAATGCATTCTATTGATGATTTATATTTATTATCTTACATTCTCCACTTTATGTAAACTATGTTATCGGTTCCCAGCAAGTATCTGGTTAGCCAATGGGACTCATTCTTGTCTTGTGATGTATATATAGGTGAAACTTATACTACTTTAAAATGAGATGTAGTGTGGCCTTTAACATCTTTACCTTTTAGCATTATTTATCATTAGTGTCCTAGTTCAGTAGCAGAAATAGCATCAGCTCTAACTGGGTACTATTGTTTGTGTAGTAAAAAAAAAACCCAAAAAAACAAAAACAAAAACAAAAACAAAACCACAAAACAGTGAGAGCTACGTTTTCTCTTTGAAATTTCACTGAAAGTTTAGCTTCATACTGGTTTCTGCAGTGAAATCTCCATTCTTTATGCTATTCGGAGGCACATGTGCAGCTGTGGCGTGGTTTTTCCAGTTTGAAAGTGGCTGCGGCTTTGAATACTTCTTGTGGTACTTTGGAAGAAGCTCTCTTCCAGCAGGATAGTAGGTTTTCACTAAACTTTTGGTCAAATGTCTCTTTGCTGATACCAAGTGATTGTTCTTAGTTTTTATGGATTGTTCTCCATAAATTTTACATACAAATTTACAGAGAGCATTGGTTACATTTTTCCATCTTACAGAAAGAAGCTTAGATGTAAAAAGGGATAAGTTTATCCACAGGAGTATGTTGTCTGATTCCTGACCACTTTTTTTTTTTTTTTTTGGTATAAAAGGAAGTTTATTTAGGACCTGGGAATGGGGTCTGGAGAAGGGAGTAGAGGCAGAGATAGAAAGAGGACAGAGAAGGACAGAGAGAGGAGAGAGAAAGAAGGGAAGAGGCCAGCCAGCTGGGAACATGTAGGAGAGAGGAAAATAATAGGCTGGGGGAGGAGAGAGAGGGAGAGAGGGAGGGAGGGAGGGAGGGAGGGAGGGAGGGAGGGAGGGAGGGAGGGAGGGAGGGAGGGAGGGAGGTCTTTTATAAGTAAGACAGGCTCACACCTGGTTGTTGCTAGGTAACTGTTGGGCGGAGCCTAGAGGGAATGCTAACAGACACATAGGGAATACTTTTCTTCAAGATGCAGCTCTGCTTTTAGATTCACATAAATGCACCATGGGCCTCTTTTATGTCATCTCCCTGTCCTTCATGTAGAAATGGAAGTGAAGCCGGGCAGTGGTGGCACATGCCTTTAATCCCAGCTCTTGGGAGGCAGAGGCAGGTGGATTTCTGAGTTTGAGGCCAGCCTGGTCTACAGAGTGAGTTCCAGAGTAGCCAGGGCTATAGCTATACAGAGAAACCCTGTCTTGAAAAATAAAAAACAAACAAACAAGCAAACAAAAAACCAAAAGAAAAAAAAAGAAATGAAAGTGAGATGATTTTCAAATCGAGAAACCAACAGAGTTCAGAGTTTGTCTGAGACATTGGATAGAATAGCCTCTCCTTCACTTGAGAATTTTAAAAAGTTTTAAGAATTTGCTACTATGGACATATACTAACACTTTAATTCTTCATTTGAGTAATGATATGAAAAAAACACTTTTATTGCTCCATTTTTGTTACTATTATTGTCCTTTTTTGTTTTGGTTTGAGATAATGTCTTGCTGTGTATCACAGACTGGTCTGGAACTGGTGATCTTCCTGCCTCCGCCTTCTGAATTAAACATCTGCACTTCCATGTCAGTTTAGTGTTATATTTGATCCATCTTAAAATATGCCTTTTCTTTAACATCTCTTGGAACAGGTCTTACATGAAATATATTTGTTTTCCATACAAATATGTAGTATACTTCATAATTAGTGTCTTGATTACTGAGATGTAGTAATTCTTTTGATTATTGCAATTATACTCTTTTACAGTTAATTTTAAAAGTTATGGCATTCTCACTGTGAGATCCAGGCTGCTTCCAAATACCTGGGCTCAAGTGATACTTTCTCAGTCTCCTGAGTATGGTATTTGGAGAAAGCATGGTCCAATACCTGAAGCTGTTACAGAGGTGCTACATCAGTGCAAGGCTGACTGGGTCTGTCGTATTCTCAGTGGGGGCAACAGTCACATTATAAACACTATTAAATGTTGTGGATAGCCCTGGTCTTGTATTTGGATGCTAATTCTCCTCTCTAGGGAAAGCACTGCACACAAGGAGCGAATCACTATACAGGTGCCTTGTGAACCTTCTCCTCACCTTAACGTTTTCAAATAAAGGCTAAGTCAGATGATTGGACAGCAGGAGGGAAGGTGGAGCTGAAAAGTTTTGGGGGAGAAGGGAAGAGAGGAGATGGTGGGAGGAGATTGGAAAAGATGAGGTAGAAGGAAGATGGAGCTGAAGCATGTGGCTTGGAGAAATCCCAAGTCATATGGGATCTAATAGATGGGAATAGAGTAGTGTAGTGGTAGATCTGCCCAATCTAGGTGAGTAGCTTGTATACCAATTAACTGAGCTGTGAATTCACTGATTAGGTAAATTGGGTTCAAAATTTACCTCAACTATTAAACAACAAGATAATTTTTAATTATTTTAACTTGCAATGAGTCAGTCTAGACTGACAACTCTTTTTAAAGGGTAATGACCTATGTACACTAACATACCCTTTTGAAATGGCATGCTTGCATATCCAGTGTTTCCTTTTGGATTACCCTCAACTATGCTGCTCCTGTGGGGAAAAAAAAACATCCTACTAGAGGCAGCAGGTCTACGTTTTCCCTTCAGTTCTAGAAACTTCTTCAATTTGAAGATGAAGAACACTGACTGATTCAGCTTTAAGTTGTATGATTTTATTCAAACTCACCATTTAATAAAAACAAGGGTAGTATTCACGTAACAACAGTTTTTTTTTAAAAAAAAATGACACAAAGGACAGAAGGTAGCTGAACATTCACGAGAATATTTCCTTCTAAGAAGGTGTATTTCTGTGACACATCCCCATATAGAGAAGTGGGCTCTCTTCATTTCATCTTGAGAATATTTAAAGAGGTTTGCTAGAGACAATATGAAAGACATGACAATTTCATTGGAAGCTTGAGGGACAGCTTTGATTTATGTCCAATATGCATGCCAGAAGTGTTCCCTGGTAGCACAGTCACAGCTATAGTTAGAGTCCCTGTCTTCTGAAGGCTTTGTCAAATGCACATATTTTCTAAGCAAAAGCAGAACATGAGTTCTGTTGTATTATTGAGATCTTAGGTTTTGTTATTTTGTTGTCTGTTTTGTTTTGTTTTGTTTATTGTTAGTTTGTTTCTGAGTGCAACTTAAAGCTTTCCTGGAATACTGAAAGGAAGTTTGAATAAGCCTGGTGAGAGCCTCAACTCTGAAGTGGAAGTTGAAGGGACACCTCCAACAGTCAACTGAGAAATAGCTGAATGACCGTCAGAGAAAGACCCCAAGCAAAGAATGTTCTCCTGAAAATCCCTAAATCAACTTTGGTACTACATTTGCCAGACTTACTGCTTCTGTGTCAAGCAGCTCTTGGCTTCTCGTTACTTCTCCCTCCACCTTGCAAAGCTTGGATATGTAGTGCTCACACTTGCTGTTATGAAAATATTCAGTGTATATATGTGTATATCCCCATTTCTACTCTTTATTTCCCTTTCAGATTTTTTTAGTGTTTCTTTACAACTTTGGAACTGACCCTACAACAGTGTAGGGTAATTACCAATATTTACTATTATTCCTTTCATGGGGCCTTCTGTAATAAAAGCACACTACTTCGTAGCTCCTTTGGACACAGTTTTATCCAAGTAAATACACATCTTCTGGGCTCTCGAATCCTTGAAATGCACCCCTTTTATCTGTATTTTGACAGGCATCAGTTCAAATCTTCACACCGCAGAAATATGAATTCTAATTAATTCAATGTATTTATTTAACAAGGTATGTCTGTTGGGGTTTGAATTGGTTTTTAATGAAGCTTAGCTGCACATATCTTTGGTTTCTTTCTTTTTTCAATCTTGTTCTCTATTTTTCCTTGCTTATTCTCTTCCCTTTATTAGCTGTTATTTCCTCTCTGCACGGTCTATTTGCTTGCTTTTAGAACTATTAAATTGATACTTCACATCTCAGCTTCTTTTTTAAAGGTTTCTTTTCATTATGCTCTGAAAGACTTTTTGGGTTTTTTGTTTGTTGTGTTTTTTTCCTTGCATTGTTTGATCTATATTTTTCTCTTGATATCTGACCTTTATTCTATTTAATCCTCCTTTGCAAACTTTTGTAAGTAATTACCCTGTTTAATTTTTGAGAATTCCAATTAAGCATGTTTTGCAATTTCCATTTTAAAGAATAGGGTGTAGAATGATCTTAGTAGATGCTAGATTGAGTTTATTTATGTCTAAGGACACTCGGGGTCAGTTATTTCAGACTCTCAGGACGAATCCTTGGCTCTCACACATTGTACTGGCCATATTTGGCCAAGAGGGTTCTACTATTTCACGCATGAGTGGCTTAATGTCAAAGTTCACAGGAAGATACGGTCTCCCCAGGTATGGTTTCATTTGTGTTTAAACTCAGCACCCACAGGGAGAGTCTGTGGGAAAGACTACTTTCCTTAAAGAATTTTTATTTTATCATCATTATCAGAAGAATGTACTAGAGTAATTTGGGGAGCCAAGTAATTACTTCTTTAAAAAAAAATAGGTCCACTGCTTTTCTAACTTTTATATCTGAGAAAGTTCAATCCGTTTTTCCTACTATAATGACTTCTTACATTTTACATGGTATTCTCCATACCATTCTACTATAATAAAACTATGGCTTTTCTCTGATATATTCTTCAAAACTTTACGTTTTTAGGCCTGTTTGTTAACCATTACTAGCCTAGGCTGACTTTTACATTCATTAAGTTTTAAAATGTCAATGAGATTGAGAAAAATGAGTATGTTTTGGTTGCCTGTGTTTTTTTTAAATGTCCTTTAAGGATAATGTACTGCGCCTTGTAAGAATGACACAGAAAACATTGAGGTCCTTGTAATTCTGCATGTACTTCTCTGAGCACCTGACTTTGAACAGTCAGTGCAGGTCAGGTAGCTGACTATGACGTCTATTTATTGTGTTTCTTAATTTGAGTAAAGATATAAGTGGAATATCTGCCAAAATAGCTCCTTCTTGACCACATATCAAAGGGCTTAGTCAGAGACCCCCAACCTTTTACTCTCTAAGGAGAATTGTCTTGGTAGGTACCTCTAGCTGCTAGCAGCCGTAGTCTTACATTGCATCCGCATTTTTGTGGTTCATTAAAGCAAGCAGATATTAAAGTTCTGATGGCAGGTGGGAACTCCAGTTGCAAAATGCCTAGCCTAGCATCCCAAGAACAACTGCTCTGTTCTCGAGTGATAATGTTTTCAGAATCATCTCTGCAATGCTTAACCTCAAACCATCCTCCAGTGGTGGCTCTTTCTTCCCCTAGACACATGATGAATCAGCATCCTGAATTTTAGTGACCAGGTGTTTTTCCTTCTTTTAACCAAAACTGTTGGAAGCATCTTTCGTGCCCTTGTTATACAAAGAGAAGGAACATATAGACACTTGTTATTAAAGTAGGATAGAATGAATATAAACTCGGTGGTTTTAAACTCCTTTGCCCTTTATCTTGGGAGATCCTTCTAGTCATGCAGCCCTTAGAATGTAAACAACAACAAAATGAATGAATGATTTATCTGTAGTATTTTTTCAATTTTGATATGGCTTATAGAAAGTGAATATCTCTTCATTAAAAGTAATCTTCCTTGCATTATTCACACATTATTCAGGACTCTGACGTGGACTCCACAATTTTGGTTGAGCACAGTAGTTTTCAATTTTATTCCAATAGAGCCTTTACAAGCTGAGGAAGTAGTCATACTTTAATTATTTAAAATATCTATAATATTTTAAATATCTGGAAAATATTTTCTATGCCTTTTTAGCAGCTACATTTATGGCCACCGTTTTATCCTGGTAGCTAAATTAGTTCGCCCCCATTGAGAAGAGAATTAAATTTAAAATGTCTCATATTTTGTGACCAAACCACAACCCCGTGCTTGTCAGCTTCTCTCAGGGGCATTCACAAGGACTGTTAATGAGAGAGCATAATGTTGGCTGGCTGCAAACCTAAAGGTTTATAATGTTCAATTTAGGTGATGCCAAGAAATGTACACTGTAACATTGTTCAAATATATGGACATAATTTGATACCTTGAGACACATAAAGTGGAGTATTTCAGTGGGAAAAGAACTAAATGACCTAAGTATCTTGTTATTATACACGTTCTGTTCCAGACAAATGTAGATTCTTGGGTCTACCCCGAATCTGCATGTCTTAAACTTCCCAGACAGGTGAGTGCCTCTGATTCAAAATGTGCACTCTTCACATAGAAAAAGTGCAAGTCATTTATATGCAACTTGACCAGTTCATATAGAAACAACACATCACAACCAAGGAGATAAGAGGCCAGTGTGTAAGGCAACTTGTGGGTGTAACATGGTGCCTTCTAGATGGTCACATCTAGACAATTCCCACTTAGGCCTTTCTTTGGGGGAATTCAGAGGTACTCGTCCCAAGGGATGTGGAGTCAGAAATGTGATGGGTGTACTTACCAGTAAAACACAGCTTGCTTCATGGCCTTCTCCATTTGCTCCATCCCTGCTCTTCATGCTCCTATTGTGTGCATGGGAAATGCTCCATTACTAGATTCTGTCTTGAAACTGTACTTTCAATATCATTTCACACAAAAGTAATAATTTAGTACCTTCTCATTAAACACTTTTTCCCCTAGCTTCTTAATTTTTTGGGGGGGATGGGGTGTTATTGTTGTATTGTTTCTTTCTTTTTTTTTTCTTAAATCCTAGATGCAAAATTGATGTTTCAATACTCCTCTACCTTTGCTTCTTAATTCAAGTTTTAGAGTGTTTACACACACACACACACACACACACACACACACACACACACACACCAAGCATTTCTGGTTATATCTCCTGTTGTTAAATTCCCCCACCTCACCCCACCCGGCCCCACATCACCCACCCCACCCCACTCACCCTACCTCACTCTAGGAAAGAGCTTTACTTCTAGATTTGGGAACTTCTTACTGTCTTTATATTTCCCAAACCTTATATTCAATATGAATAAATGAATATATGAATTTATCTATTCTACTCTCATATAGTAAAATATTTGAGCACAAAGCTGAGACATGCTTGTAGAAGGTACCTTGTTTTAAGATGAGAAAATAACATGTCGTGTTTTCATGATGCCAGAAAATGTGTATATATAGTATAACTTTGTAAATACTCATTTGAAAACACTTTATTTATTATAAAGTTGCTTTAACATGATGATAGACAAGTACAAAGTAAACATGCGATTTTCCTTTTTAAGTGGCAATATGACTGTTCAAAACTTTTTTTCCCCCAGGTAAACTTCTACTATCATAAGCTCAGTAGCAATTTTACCAAGAGATCACTTTGAAAACATATAAAGAGTAGGAGGCAGGATTCGGGCTTTCTTTGTCAGGTCTGTCAGACTAATTGAATTTCCCTCTGTCAGAATGATAGGCCTGATACATCAGTTAAAGTAGCAGCTGTAATTTACCTTGACTTTAAATGAGTTCTTGCTTCACCTTGTTTGGCATACAAATTACAGACGTTTTACAATCTGCCAGGGTTAGAATTTTATTCTGCCCCTTTCGAGACGTTCTCAAAGCTAAGATTGGTGTCTCTGTGCACTAAGGAATTTTAATTATAGCCATGTTTGATTCCTAGCTGCATGTTCTCTTCACACAACTGCACATGAACTGGCTATCAGACATACAAAGAATGAGAAGTTGTCTGCGCACGCGCACATGTGTGTGTGTGTGTGTGTGTGTGTGTGTGTGTGTGTGTGTGTGTGGTTTGGCTATTATTCTTTTTATTATTATGATCTGGAAAGGCTGTCATACACACAAAGAATGGACAACTACCCTTCTCTCCTCCCATCCAAATATTTTCTCTTCATTACCTGTTGGCTCTCGATAAAGTAAAATAAACTATCATTTCACAAAAGCAAAGGTAAATAAAATAAATAAATAAAATAGGAATCCAGGGAACTCTATTGTAGGATAAATATGTTTAAAGTCCAGCGATAAATGTTTCAGATGTCAGTGACACAGCAGGAGAGGTGTGGTTCCGATTATGCTTTATGCAAATTTTATCTGCTTATTTTAGCAATGTCCTTGTTCTAGAAAACAGAATATAATCAGAGAGGTGAGTAATGATAGAAGTAATAACAAGTGCAGCAGGATGCTGTAGTAACAAAGCCAGCCTCCCATCTGTTCTCAGTTGCTACGGGGTGCATCTCTGAGAAGGGATGACTGTCATTAATTCAAGACTGCTCTCATATGAGAAAGCCCATAGAGGAGCCTGTAAATGTGAGTCTACTGTGCATGCATTGGATGCCTGCCACATTAGAGGCCATGGTCCAGAAAGATATGGAAGCATACACAGGTCCTGCAGGTTGTGTATTCAAGAGCCGGGGAACCACAGACTCTGCCCTGGAGAACATGCTTCAGTCTACTCGGTTACATTTTTTGCTTCCTGGCCAGCTTCAGCTGGGGGAAATTCACAGACCCAAGCTCAGCTTCTTCAGACTAAAGCTCATTGAAGACGTCCCACACAGGGCTATGCTACCCTTCTCCTAGGTCACAGGATATTTCTAGATGCAGAACATTTGATATGATCTTGCCATGCTCCTTGCAGGATACCATTTGCTTTTTGGAAAAATAGCCAGATCAAAGTTGCTTTTTAATCATTTTCATAGCTTCGAATCTAAGTTTTAGTAGATTTGGAAAAGGAACATAGTAATATTTTGTCACAAATATGTGACAATTTAATTTTGCCTTCAAAGATGGGAATAAAGCAAAAATGCCATTGTTCCATCACATTGATGTAAAATTCCCCATCCTGAATAAAAGAGTATTAGTTAATCTCTATATGTTTCTAAACAAATATTTATATATATTTATGTACATATAGATACAAGTATAGTATATAACTACATTCAGAATATATAAACATATAAGCATGTAGAGATTTCTCGGTATAGGTTTTACTTAGGTATAAATTATACAGTACAGAATGACACATTTCCTTAAAATGAGGTCTAATGAACATATACAATCACAAATTTTTTGCTAAAGACCTATTGTACAGGAAAAATGTTCCTTAAAAAGGGTAAAATGTACATAAGAAAACTTACATGACACTCATTCTGATTTGAACAAAAATGAAAATAAATCTATCATTGGAAGATGTTTCTGAATGAGAATCATTTTTATTATAAAGAAACAAAAGACCATGTTAAGTTGAAAATATTCTTATATAACACAATACAATGCCCAGTGACTATTTATGAATGAAAAATTTAAAAATACAAATATTTTAAACTAAATTTATCCTTCAGAATAATCAACAACTGGAAATATAAAGCACAGCCTCAGACAATAAATGAATGGATGAGATGGGATGAATGGATAAGTAGATAGGTAGACAGACAGACAAATGCTAGAGATAGAAAGATAGGTAGGATAGACAGATAGATAGATAGATAGATAGATAGATAGATAGATAGATAGATAGATAGACCGACAGACATAGAAAGAGATGATAGATATAGATGATAGGTAGATGACAGATGAGTAATAGATGATAAATATGACAGAGGATAAATGATAATGGTAAATAGATGATAGATAATAGATAGATGGAAGACAGACAGTCAGATGGATGATAGACTGATGAAAGAGCAAGTAGTTAAGCCTTCAAATGAAGGGAAACCTGAGGTAGTACAAAAGCATTTTTTCAAAGATATAAACTATTCCTTACTGAGTTGTTGAAAGAAAGATAGACTCTTGAAGGACTAACAGGCTCATCACTTGTAATACTATTAGACATTGCAATGGGAAAGATAATCTGCAATGTTCCCAAGTTTGATGATGGGAAATAGCATTTTCTGAAATGACTAATGTGTCTACTAAGGTCATGTACCTTCCGTGATCAATATCACAAAAGTTAGAGAGTAAACCATTTGGAGAGATAACTGGCAATGCTTAAGTTTTCATTCATTGTGAAGACCTCCCTTAGTCATTAACACTGTTCCGTTGTATGTATGTATCATATATCACATATCTGCCTATCTGTGGACACATGGATTCCACAGTTTAACTACTCAGAATAACGCTACTATGATCACAGATCTACAAGTACTTCCATGCAATGATTTATTTTTAATTCTTGAGTGTATATCCATGAGTGGAATTATTAGGTTCGAGGTTAATGCTATTTTTACTTATCTAAAAAATTTCCACATTTTTTAACACGTTAGTTATATCATTTAATAGCCCCCCCCAATAATTCACAAGGAATCCAGAGTCTACTCCTTTATCAGCACGTGCGAGATTCTGTTTTTTAGATGGCTCTTATTCTAATGATTCCGAGTGGTATCTTATGAATTTTTGATTTGCATTTTTCAGTAACTAAAGATCTGAGTAATTTTCACATTGTGCTTTCTCAGCACATTTTCAATGTGCTATACATTGTTTAACTAATTAACTAGCTAGCTAGTTAATTAATCTGAGTAAGGTATTAACCTTTGTTCTTGAGTTTTAAGAATTATTTTATATAGTTAGGATATTAATCTGTTGTCTGAGTTATGAGTCATGATTATCGTCACCATGACTGAACTTGTTTAATTATAGTTAATGCTGGAATGTGCATATTGTTTTGTTGTATTTTCTTTTGTTTATTTGTTTAATTCTTCTCTAGTATAATATATTCTGATCACAGCTCCCCTCTCTCCACTCTTCCCATTCCTCCTGCTACAATTGCCCTCCTCCATAAGCACTCCTCCTCAGTTTCCCTTCAGAAAGAGCAGGTCTTCCAGTGATATTTTTTCATGTATACACTTCCAGTCCATGGGAGATTGAGGTAGGATTACCACAACCTCCAAAGCTGCCTAGTCTACATACTAAGTTTGAGGAGACCAATTATGGGAGACCCTATGCCAAACAATTGTGTGTTAGATACTGGGGGGCACAGTTGGGTGTTATAGGTAAATGCTGGAAGTTAGGGAAGAAGAGAGGAAAGGGGCAATTAATTTCATTTGTTGATTTTATTTAATTTTGTAAAAATATGCCTTTGATATTATTTAAAATAAATCTCATTTCTTGTGCCTAGAGAAGTAGCTTGGTTGATAGGGTTCTTGCCTACTCTATACAAAACCCTGGATGTAGATCCCTGCATTATGTGAACTGAGCATGGTTATGTATTACTATAATCTTGACACTTAGGAGGTAAAGATAGGAATGTCGTCTTTGGGTATATAGCAAGTTTCCTTTAATTTGTAAGATCCATGAGATCCTGTCTCAAATACAAACAACACAAAGAAACTCAGAATTTCCATGTGAAATTGTAATGTTTCTACCAAGGAACTTTGTAGTTTCAGGTCTGACATTTATGACTTTGATTAGTGTTAGTTAGTGTTCTATTTCTGTGAAGAGAAACCATGACTGTGGCAACTCTTATAAGAGAAAGCCTTTACTTGGGGTTTGCTAACAGTTTCAGAGGGTTAGTGCACTATCCGCAGGGCAGCTAGCATAGGGGCACATAGGCAGACATGGCAGCTGAGAGTTCTATATCCAGATCTGAAGGCAGCAGGTAGAGATAAAGCCCCTCTCTTTCTAGTTCTAGTGAATATTTGTTGTGATATATAATGTGGCAAGGGGGTATCTGCCAGGCCCATGCCAAAGTGTCCCCTGAGTGATTATCCTATGAGAAAGGTCTGGTATAAAGGGGAGGGAAAAAAGGGAGGGAGGACCTGGAGAGAGGTTAGAGGCAGAGGAGTAGACATGTTAGACAGGCATGCAGAAGGGAGCAGAGTTGTGAGGGCAGAGAAGAGGATGGGCACAGAGAAGGACAGAAAACGGGAGAGAGTGGCCAGCTGGGGTCATGGATAGGGAGAGACAGTCCTTTTATATGCAGCCCACAGCTGAATCACCTGATAGAGACAGGAGATGACATAAGCTGTTGCCAGGTGCCTGGGAAGAGCCTAGTAGAATTGCCTGTAAGCTAACAATATCACTCACTAGGAGTATTTTTAACCTCTTAATCAAAAAGAAAACATCTCTTCTGTTAATTCATAAGCATTTTACTCCTTTGGTGCTATTGTGAATGATATTATATCCTCAGTTTTCTTCAGGGACCTTTCATTTCTGTGTGTGGGATGAATGCAACTAAGTTTCTCAGTTGACCTTGTGTATTGCTTCTTATGTCCCTTGGATTTTTCTGAAACTAGTGTGGTTATCTCTGCTGTCTTTTTGTTAGTGTTTGCAAGGAATTCCATCTGCATCCTTTCATGTCCTTTGTGGTTTTAGATTTCAGCTGAGTCTTTCAGACATTGTATATACCACTGCTTTTACTCTTTCTCCTAACTTGTCTTTTTAAGGAGAGGTTCCATGAACTCCCATTTAAACACTGATTTTTAAGGAGGAAGCTCCAGCTATCCATTTCCTGTTTAGTTGTGATATTCTGGGATGGTCTCTGTTTGCTGTAAAGGCAAGCTTCCTTGGTGATGGATGGTAGTTACAGTTATCTGCATGTATGAGATGATTTAGAATGTGGTGAGGGATTATGATCTAGTCAAGACGTGGAAGGAGATTCTTTTAAGATTTCAGGACTTTACTTGCCTAGACTTCTAGGACCAGGCATAATTTTCCTTTGTTTGTGTGAACCTTGATTCCAATTTTCCTTCTGTTGATTGTCAGGACCCTTATCCTTTGAGATATTATCTTTCTCTAAACCCTTAGCTGGGCTAACTAGCGAATGCACCCCAGTAAGGAATCTGTGTTTACTTCTACAACACTGAGATTACAGTGAACATTGCTGGACCCAGGACATCCAGTGGGCACTGATGTTCTCCAGTTTGTTCACCAACTCATCCACCACTGAGTCATGGCTGAAGCTCCCATGCATATTCTTTTATTGACACCTTAACTTTATAGATGTTCTTTCAAACTGCTATCTATCTAGTCTCCTTTCATTTTCTACTACAGAATTCCCCAGAATATTTCTTCTATTTCAGATATGTCCGACGACTCTGGTTTAGCTGAAGCTGTCATAAATTCTCCCTCAGTTTTTGAAGGACAGTTTGACTGGCTACAGGATCTCTGCCTGACACATGTTTTGTTTGTTTGTCTTCATCTAGCTCTTTGGCATATCTGATGGCTGCATTCTAGTTTGCAAAATTCTGATGAGATAACTGATGCAGATATTGCTGGGGATGCCCTGTGATGGGCTGTGACTATTGCTCTGTTCACTACTCCATCTCTACCTTTTGCATGGAATGTTCGGTTAAACAGTAGGGTTCCGTGTGTAAAGCTTCTCTGCATTCTCTGACTTCACAGATGCCTGTAGTCACATCTTTTCCAAATTTGCAAAGTTTTCAGCCATTCTTACTTCAAGTATTTTACTGTGCCCTTCCTCTCTCTTGTCTTCTGTGAGTTCCACAATACCTATGTGGTCTACGTGATGCTCACCCATAGAGATCTTAGGCTCTGCTCACTTCTGTTTCCAGTGTGCATTACATTTGGGACTGTCAGACTCAATAGCTTCCATTGTCTTGTGTTCACATGGACTGATTCTTTTGTTTGCATACTTAGAAATTCCCTTATGGATGTTTTAATTCAATAATGCAACTTATAGCTCCTTATACATTTTTTATTATTAATTAAATGATTTATATATTTTACCAAGTTGCAAAATAAATGTTTAACAACTCTGTCTGGGTGCAAAGTTTTCTATATTAGAGGGTGTTCCAGTTTCCATGGAGTAATAACCTGGCCTAGCATAGATGGCAAGATCCCAGTATATCCTCTTATAAAAATACGTTTTACAATATATACAAGACACTCACCGGTATGTCATATTTTCAACTATAAATGTAAATCCATGACAATGCAAATCAATTTGAAGGCATTTACAAAACTGTAAATAATTAACATATGTTTTTGTTGCCTATTTTAAAAACAATTCATTTATTTTAAAATTTAGTAGTTTAGTGTTCAAAATTGACTATCATTAGTGAGTCTCTCACAGCATGACTGAGAATTCAGCACCTGCTCTCAAGAACTTGTTTGGGATAGCTCACAGAAATTATTGGCCTGCACCATGATATTGGAAAGTCACTGGTTTAGGACATTCCCCATGCTCCTTACTGCTGACTCAAACTTCATGAGCCAAAGGAACAAATGTAATAAAATAATTCAGGACCCTTGTCATTTCTCAGAACTGCACAAGACTGTCTATTAAAGGAGGATAATCTGATTCTCTGCCACTCAGTTTTTACATAATTAAATCATTTTTCTGCCTTGAAAGAACCAACTCCATCTATCTTTGACTAGTAAACCAGGTACCAGTGTCTCAAAAACTAGCGAATTTAATGGGGCCTCTGATAGGGACAGAAGAGTTGAAAACTTCCTGATATTCAAATGTTGTATAAGTTACCATCATTAACATTGATGAGGGAGTATGAATATTAATAATAATAAGGATGTCAGCCTCTGTTGTTGAATTCCCTTCCATCATACTAAGAATTCATTCAAGTAAATCCTTCTCATAGAAATCTATCTATAGTTCACTACAGGAGACTCTGTAACTTAAAAAATGATAACGATAGCCTTTTTATCTACAAAGCATCGCAAAACCTGCATGTAAAGGCTATCGATGAAAGCACTTTAATTGGTACATTAAATTGGTACATTAAATTTCAAATTATGAGTGGGTAAGCACCACATGAATTGATTCAGTGCTACATTTCTTCAGAGAGTTTTTGCATGTTAATTATAAATCAAATGAGAGTTTCTTCTGAATGAAATTTAATTTCCCCTTAATCTCCTGGAATATATCAGAAGCCTTCCCCAAGAGCACAACCAAAGTCCCACTCTACTTTACAAAATGCTTCCTTAAGCCTTGCCTGAATTTATTTACTTTTCTTACTTTTCTTCAGCTTGTTTTCTTTGTGACAAATTAAAATGGCAATGTTCTCACACCATCATGTTTTCTGAGTTCCATTTTGATATTATTTAGAATAGATCTCTTAGTTTCTCTGTAAATCTCATCACTCCTCTATTTGGAATGTACAGTGTGCAATGCCTTTTTAAGTTTGATCAAAGTGCCAAAATTCTGTGCATGTCTGCACAGTTATTTCACACTGATAATATTAATAATGTATGAATAGCCTATTTACTAATAACTAAGCACTGTTCTAACATTCATATGGATTATCCATATAGTTCTCCTGACAAACTTTAGATAATAGATGAAAGGATCTTGTGAGTGAGTGATTGTCACATAGAAAGTTTGACTCTAGAGTCTGGACTCAAAAATCATTCACTCTACCATCTGGCGTCCAGATATGATTAAGCAGCAGCATGCTTCAACTCTCTGTCAACTGAGATCCTGACTGATGGATTATTTCAATACTTGAAAGACTATGTGAAAGTGGAATTTAAAATTTTGAAAATACTGTAAAAATCACCAAGGAAATGCATGGAAATGCCAACTATAAGACCAAATGTAAGAGAAGATATGAAGGCATTCTCTGCATAATGCAGTCATTAGATATGAGCGTTTTAGAAGGTGACATGCAACAGAGAGCTGGCAATTCATTGTAAGGATAGGCAGCATTTGTGCTTTGATCCCTTCCCTTGTCCCTCCTCTGTCTCCCCATCACCCCTACTCAAAGCCTGCCTTCCTACGTGACTGTTTTTAATGATACATTTAGTTGAACCAGAGCCACCTGTGTTACCTTTACACTGGGGATAGCCTATGCACCATGATTGAGGGCATACAACTGAAGGCATTTTCCCTCTCTTGAATCCCTTGTGACAGTTCAGTAGTGGGGGCTGGGGCCCCTGCTCCCCTCTCAGATTCATCCCTGACTGCATATGACTCCATTCTCATGCAGACCCAGCGGCAGTGTCTGCAGCTGCAGTGTGTTAGTGATTGCAATGGCTGCCTTATTCTCAGAAGATGACATTTCCAGCCCTTTTCTGCATCTCCTGATTCTTAACTTTCTTGCAATGTCTTTGGCATTCCTTCTCGAGTCTTCGAGGGGATAGGAAGACTGTGACAGGATGGAAATTTGCTATTTTTTTCCCTTCTGAGGATTTGAACAGCAAACAAAAGTTTTGATTTTTATGAAATAATCATTAAGCTTTTCAGAAGAAAATGGAAGTTGATAGCGGTTGAAATTAAGGATTTTTTTTCCTGTGTAAAATATCAAAATTTTTTCTCTTTGCATCTGTTATTATTTATGAACAGAAGTTTCTATCATAGTACAATTAAGAGAAAAAGAGCAGGATCCAATACATTTTTAGAAAATAAATGTCTATTTTGAATGTTGGTAGAGAGCATCCCTCCCCTGTTCATAGGGTCAGATGCCTAGATGTTAATTAGAGCAAAGCGACCTGCATTTTTGGTAATGACCAGTGGGTCAAAGTTGCATGTGTTAACATGTAAAACTTTGGTTTCTGGTTTTTAGTTGAGTGACTTTCATTTGCCTAAAATTTCTGAAGCCCTGCTTTCATATCAGACCAGGATGCGAATGCAGAGTGTTTATGTAGACAAAGAATCTAATAGATATGGAAGGCAGAGGGTAACAGGGAGAGGAGACAGTGTTATGTGTCAATTCAAGGCTCCACTTTTCATTCATGTATAATTCACAGTACAATTGATCACAAGAATACTTTTCAGATTTGTGATTGGCATTGTGGTCCATTCTACTCAATTTTTCATGAGCTGACATAAATAATCATAAATAACTCACGAGTTTCTAAGCATCTCCCTGGATCTTGGAAAGACAACCTTCTACTACTAAATAAATAAGCAAACGAATACACATTGCTCTTCTACATAGTGTGTCCTACAAACTCTTCCAGAGGTAGCTGATAACTGTTCTATTTCAATCCTTTGTATAAAGCTAACTTTTTTCTCTCTGTAACACAGAGAAAAGTGTACCCTGGAGCAGGTGTCAAAGACCTGTCATGGCAGCTTCCTGAAAGGCTGAGGCAGGAGGATAGATAGCTTAATGGTGGAGTGCCTGCATAGAAGTCCATGGGTTGTAAGTGCAATCCCTAGTCACAAAGATGCAAGTGAGAACAAAGGAAACTTAAAACTAATAAAGGAGAGGTTTTACGAAAAACATAAACAAGCCATTTGAATTTATATGAGTGTATGTTGCTTTACAAGGCTCATAAATTGACCAAGGATATTATCTTTATCTCTTCCTGATGGAATAACAAGAGCATCCTAGAGTTGGTAGTTTATAAATCAAAGAAGTTGATTTCTCATATTTCAGGAGCCAGTCAGATCGAGCAGGTTCAGTCTACTTTGTAAATGTTCCATAGTTAATGTCTTCCTGCTTTATCCTCACAGGGCAGAATGGCAGAGGATAAGCAGGAGGCATAGCTTTTGCTCCCATTTAGATGAGCACCACCCTCATGCGTTAATCACCTTCCAAAGACTATATCTTATAGAAATATTTGAAAAAATAAAAACAGAAAAGTGACCAGACGCTTTTCATCCTGTCACTCTGGAGGTGATGTTTCAGGTTGTGAATTTGTAGCCACCTTCAGTCTACAGCATGTGCATTTCATAAAGAACACTGGTGCTCAGGTAGGAATTGTTCATATTTATTTCGGACATTACCCAGTAATTGAGATAAAACTGTAAAATGTGATGGTACCAAGTAATAAACTGTAACTCCATTTCTCTAAAGGGAAGATCACCAATTTAATAAAGACGTGACTGGGGTTTTTTTTCCCCTCTGTTCAATGAGGTTATTTCTTTCCATCTCCAAGGCCATCTTTCATAGCGACCTTTGGAAGGAAGAGTGCAGTGGCATTGCCTGCAGAAATTCTCCACTGCTTTTCATTCAGCCACGAGTCTTGCTTCAGGGCAAGAAAACACATTACTCCCCATCAGACTGGGCTGTGCCGTC